>JAPFTB010000407.1:0-12053 GCA_030779245.1 Fusarium sp. MBC 438
ACTCAATTTCAGGCATCCCATCCCAAATCCCGGCGGTGGCCTTGTTTGGTCTTAGTTGCCCAGTCTTCTCTTGTCTCCCCTCTTCTGCCGGACTCTTTTTTCCCTCGTCCGTCCCCTCCCCGCGGCGGTTGATTTCTCACCCTTCCTTCGAGTTCAACAACCCGACCCTTCACTAACTCCCTTGGTTGCGTTGTCGCCCTTTTGGCGTCGCAAGCCTCTCACCGTCGATCCGTGTCGTGCGTCTCGTCCTTCCGTGACGCGCAACTCATCGATCCTTGGGTATCACGCCGTGAAACTCGCCCTCGAGTCTCGATTCCTATCTGGTGTCTCATCCCTCAAAGCTCACAGCAGCTCCCTCGCTCGGCTGTCCCTCGCTTGTCATCAACCGATCGACCGACGTTCGGGCTACTAGTGCCTTACTTTTTTCCCCTTGTCTGGCATCTGCATCCTCGCTCACGGTCACACCCACGTATACCAACCGGGATCCAAATTTTCAAACCAGGAGGAAAACGGGACGTTGTCCAGTCCAGGCCACATCGACATTGACTGCGCCGCTATTCATCATCATCTTTTTACCAACACTTTTGCGGTCGCCTCTTTAGGCACACGCTCACTCATCACACATCTCAGTTACCTTCGCCATCATGCCGCGACACTATCATTACCAGCCCAGGTAGAGGCTCCCCGGTCTCCGCTCATGGTACAAAGCTCATCGCTGACACTTTTTTTTTCTCTCAGCCGCGAACTCCATGTGGTAGTACTGGGAGCAGGTTCGTCAATACCCAACATTGCTTTTGCTGCTGCTTCGCCTCTTCTCCCTCAACTTGTGCGCTTGTTGGCTGACTCGTTGGTTCCCCTTTGGCAGGAGGCGTGGGCAAGAGTTGTTTAACTGGTGAGTTGTCCCCTTGCCCCCATGTCCCTTGTTCCATGTCCTACATGTTGCGCTGTGCTGTGCTCAGTGCGATGCGATGCGCTGTGTGTGCGTCCGACCGTTGCAAGTTCCGTTGCATCCACAATCCATCCTACCACGCAATCCATCCGAACATTTGTTCGTCTTCTGTTGCGGCGGCACCAGCTCATGCGAGAACAGCCCAGTTCGTGCACAACGAGTGGATCGAGAGCTATGATCCCACCATCGAAGACTCATATCGCACACAGCTTCAGGTTGATGTAAGTGCAGTCAGTCCTAGCTGGAGGAAGCCAATCCGCTACGCTAGTATGCGGTGCGCGCTCCGGTGCTGCCACTTGACCCCCCTTGACTGACTCGTTCGTGCCAGGGGCGCCAAGTTGTTCTCGAAATGTGAGTTGGGCCTTGGTTCTCCCGCCCTTTGCAGGGACAATCCACATGTGGAAGTGGTTGACACTGACTCGATGTCTAGCCTCGATACAGCGGGGACCGAGCAGTTCGGTAGGTCCTTCATGGCCCAGCAACTCCCACACCATGACCCTCGTACTGATGATGGTCCAGTCGCCATGAGGGATCTCTACATGAAGACCGGACAAGGCTTTCTACTCGTTTTCAGCATCACCTCTGCATCGTCGCTAAGCGAATTGGCTGGCTTGCGTGAGGAGATAATCCGGATCAAAGATGATGAAAATGTACCCATCGTGATTGTGGGAAACAAGGCCGATCTGGAGGAGAATCGTGCTGTGCCCCGAGCCAAGGGTTTCTCCATCTCACAACGATGGGGCGCACCCTACTACGAGGCTAGCGCGAGGACGAGGAGTGAGTTTGCCCGTCCGTCCGCGGCCATTACTATCATGGCCACGCTATGGCCGCATCCGGACTAACAGGCGTGCAGCCAACGTCGACGAAGTCTTTATCGATCTTTGCAGGCAGATGCTCCGCAAGGACGACGAGCAGAGCGCCAGCATGGAGGCAGACGAAGGCTACAAGTACGACCACGGTCGAAGTTCGCACAAGCGTCACCGTCGCAAGCGAAGAAAGGACTCGCCTCGATGCGCTATATTGTGAACGAACCTCCTCCAACCGATTGATGACCACGGGATGGCATCAAGACGACGACACTCTACTTCTTGCCTCAACTTTTTTTTTTAGGACCATGGCTTTTTGCCTTCTTTTTTTGCACCTTCTAACGGATTACTCTACTTTATGGGACACGACCAGCAAAAATAACAACTCACAACAGCCAAGACGAACGAACGAACGAATGATTGATTATTGAAAGGGACTTTGAAGGGCCTCGCGGTCCAATGCGAAACAACGAGGCTCGATGGAGCGCGCAACTGGTCAAGGCGCGGAATGACCCAATATGCATTCTGGAGCGAGACCGAGGCGTATAGACAGCATGCATAACGCATCTCAGGCATTCTTCATCAAGCCATGAGCTACTTTTTACTTGTCTGTCCTCTCGGGGAGGACAGCACTTTTCGAGCTCATCTTTTGTATATGCACACAACGGCGCCGGCGGTGTTTGGATAACTCTCGACCTTGGGATATAAGGTCTGAATGTGGAATTTCTTTTTATTTTTGTTGAAATGACGATGGGAGCATCTTTGCTGTTCAGCCCTAAAGGAAAGGGGGCTTTTCGCGATCAAGGGGCGAGGAGAATGGATCACGACTCGACACATTTAGACGGGCGCTAGAATGAGCGAGCATGATAATATGATGTTGACGACGATGCCTTGACGATGCTTTGCGATTCTTTTGATCAGGCCACTTTTCTTGATGATGATGTCTGCCAAGATGTGCTATTATATGCCACACGGCGTCTCTTGTGACTACTATCGCCACACGCCAAGAGAGCTTAAATTCCCGAGCTTGGTGTTGAATGCGCATGTTGGGGGTGGGATGATTGTCTTGTAGTTTGGCCGTAGGGAGACTTTTTGGACATTATCTGCCTGTTTCCCTTTGCTCCATTGTTTTTCTTGCTGGCATTTACCATGGTGATTTATCGACTTGGTGTCGATGCAAGCTACTCAACATGAGCAAACACCCCCTCTGGCATCAATGGACGTAAATTGGGCTGCTGGCCGCCTCACTTAGACAATGGCAGAATTACATGGAAGACGATTTTGTTTAGTCTTACTTTATTGCGGTTATCTCATCTTATGATTGAAGGAAGATGGATGTTCTGCAGGCATTTAGAGTGGCATCGCCTTGAATATGGCGGAATAAATATCCAATATTCGCCCATGAGATACGAAAGATCGAGTCAGAAACACTACAACCCGATCCATGCAATATTTTTTATCTTAAAACTCTTTTATTTCCGTAGTCAAGAGTTCTCTACCGACTCCTTTTCATGTCCTCATCGAGTCATGTTCACAGCTCTTCACCTCACCCTAGAGCCACCCAAGTCTCGTCTTATCCATCGTTCAGTTACCACAACTTCTCTCCATAGACCCCATTTTCCTCTTAACTTTGTTGTAGATGCCAACTCAATGCCATAAAACCAGAATGCTAACCAAGGCTTACCCAAGTGTGTGCTCGCTTCGCTTGCATGTAACAACATCGTGAAAACCAACGCGTGCCAACGTCTCAACCAAGTCTCAACCTCACTTGCGTCGAAAGATGCCCCAAATATCACTCAGAACTCCCAACCACCCCTTGACCTTCTCAGCTGCGTTGAGCAGCAGTACAAAGCGCTTGACAAAGGCGTCGGCGTTGGAATAGTCCTCAGCGTAGCACTCCCACACGGCCCGTCCCTTGCCATCGCCTTCGACCTCTCCGACAACCATGAGCTCATCCTCGTCCTCAACCACCTTGACATCGACGGTGCGAAGCTTGGGCCCGACACATAGAGCCCGACCCTTGACGGCTTCGTCCGCGACAAGCCGGGTAGCAGCGTCAATGACATCCTCAATCTCTGCGCCGCCAGCGGTGCCAGAGAGGAACATGGCTTCAACCTCGGGCTTGAGCATGTTGGACTTGGAGGTGTAGTAGGGGGCGATCATGTTGACGCGGATGCCCTGTCGCCAGGAAGTAGCACGCAGAGTGCGGAACAGACCGAGAATCGCATGCTTGCTCATGGTGTAGTAACACTGGCCCGGGAAAGGGCACAGAGACGCAAGGGAGCCGATGAGGAGGAGGCAGCGGTCACGACCTTCAGACACCTCGTTCTTGGGAAGCCAGTAGAAAGCGAGGTGAGTAGTGTAGGTGGCACCTACAATGTTGACATCGAAGGTAGCCATGTTAGGCTTAGGGATTCGGCCATCCTTAAGGACCGGAGCCTCAAACTTCATCGAGTGACCTGGGAGGATGATGCCGGCATTGGGAACGACGACGTCGATGCCACCATGGGGACTCACACGGACGGCCGTCTCAAAGATACTGACCTGGGACTCCCAGTCGGTGACATCGCAGTGCTGAAAGGCAAAGGTCGAGTCGGGGTACGAGGTCCTCAACGCGGCGACGAGGTCCTCACCAGCAGCATCAGCGACATCGCCAATGACGACGTGGGCGCCGTGCGAGGCCCATTCACGGACCATGTGAGCTCCGAGGCCATTGGCTCCGCCCGTGATGAGGATGGTCTTGCCCTTGAGACTGGTCGGGTCGTAGGGCTTGCTCACGTCGATAGGCGGCGACTGACGGATGAGGGCGGTGATGTCTCTGTCTTCGGTAGCCATTTTGATGATTGAGTTGTTGACTAGGCTAAGTTGGTGCTGGTGACTGAATCAAGTGCCGTGCCGTGTCTCGGAGGTTATCAATCTGTAGACAGACAGATAGACAGACATGCATGAAACGCTTTGCTGGCTGCAACTCAACGTGTCAGTTGTCAATGCCAAAGGAAGCCGTTTCACCAAAAATCCTCTTCCCCAACCAATCCAATCCACTTGTGGAGTCTCTTGAGCCCTTCAGCTGGCCTCTCCAGGGTCCAGCCAGCCAGGTCCAATCCATCCAGGCCATATCTGGTCTCTTACCTAGTCTAGTCTTCGTAGTGACCCGATAAATTAACTTGAGCGGGTCGCATCTGCCGGTTGAGCTCGTGTTTCGTATCCACTCTCTGGGCTGAGAGTGAGTGAGCAAGAGGGCGCTTTGACGATCAAGTCAAGTCGAGTGCCGAGAGCCAAGATGCGTGGAGACGCAGATGCAGATGGCGGAGGTTGCAAAGTCCAAGTTGCTTGCGCGTAAAAATATTTTTGTGGCGAGGCTGATTATGCACGCTTGCATGCGACTTGCTTGCTGGCTTGCTTGGCTATTTGTTTGCCTGTTGATAGTGAATCATTGTCGGTTCCTCAATGATTCATATCGTTTCAACTGATCTCATCTGATCTGATTAGTGACTGTCATTCACTGGAACCAGTGACAGCTTCAACTCGGGGCTACCAAGTTGAAGCCACAACCACAACACAAACTTACAATGTTATGCATCTCGCTCGAGATTAGGGTTATGCCACTTGGCATAAATCACCGAACCTTCTTTAAATGCATCTCTCCTCAACCCGATTTCATCAAAGATTCCTTCTAGAATCCCTCTATCTCACCATCATGGAAATAACCGGTTAGCCTCCAATGATGATGGAGAGGCTGCAATAGCACCTAGACAATAGGTAAGCTTCCCTCTATGGTGCACAATGCGCAACTCACTGACAAGTGTTATCAGCTCCCCCAGCCTGGAAATTCAGTCACGTAGTCATATCACTCGGCTTTGGCTTCTCCTTGCCCAGTGTGTCGTTACAACTGTTGACTCATACTCTCGGCACTCGCGGTCCCTCGACATGGCTTGGCCATGTATTCGTACTGCCGACTGAGATGCCATCCATGTGACCCTTGGTTGACGCAAGTGAGGCATGCCATCTCAACAACCAGGGCAGACGGCATCGGGTGCAGCAAGGATCCCAGGCGAGATGCATCTTGCCTAGCCGAGCCTTTATGCCGTGTCAGCAAAGCAGCCTCGGTCAGGCGACCGGCGATCTTGCACAATACACTTTGCTTTGAGATAACTGCAGTGATCCAGACTCAACATCTCGGCCGGGCGAAGGAGATCTTCGTCGACATGCCCAGATACGGATGACACGCTTGGAAGGGTGTCGCTGTCATGTCAGCACGTAGTCTGGTAGTCTGGCTCAGGGACCTATGGATACATCCCCGCCGTCTTGATCCCATCATGCAGATAGCTTACCTAGCCAAAGTCAATGGCTCTCAACAACCCTTGTTTCACTTGCCAAAGAAATCCCCTACGTGGTCGGCTGATGGATTGGTGGCTGCTAACAAAAAGAAACTTGCCTTCATGTGAGCAGCAACCAGTCTCTCTTTGACGCCGGGGACGGCCCGACCACGACAACCCTCGACGGTCCGGGACCGAAGACTGACCCTTCGCTCACCTAGAGACCTTTCTTTTGCACCGCCCAGAGCCACCGACTGATGGCATGTGGGGAATCTCGCTGAGAGCCATCGCAGGTCTGGTCTTTGTTTACAAGCCCTGTCCTGGCCCCCATGTCATGGGTCGCCTTGTCGGGTAATGGGCATTTGAACAATCCGATGCTAGCGCAACCCTTCTTGTCAATGCCCTTTCATCGCTCCAAGGCCCAAGTGCCGCTGCCCAACACTCGAGGCCGCCCGTATATTCAAGCCAAGGTGAACCAGCTTGAGAGTCTCGATCTGACGCGGCTCGGTACGGGAACAACGTGGTTTCTTAGTACAGCGGTATCGTCTGTGGCGATTCGGACATAGGTATCTTGTGTGCACATAGTAGAGGATGCCGTGCACCAAATCTTTCGAGACAACTGGAGCAGGGTCCGTCCCCGCGTACGGTACGTGCGCTGCGGTAGAGGAAAGAGACGGTATGGTCTCAGCCCTCAGAGGCCGTCTCAGCCTTCAAGGGCCGGGCGGGCGTTGCTAGTTCATCCCCTCAACGGCCGGCAGACGGCGGCGTCGAGTCGAGGTCGGATGAGGGATGGGGACGGGGAACGGGGCATGGCAACGAGATTAGATACGTCACATGAGGGCAAGAGAATGGGGGAAAGCGCTGATCACTTTGTCTAGAATCGCCGTCCAAGTCCCAGTCCCAGGGAGCGTGGCAACGTGGCTGATGTGGCCCAAGGTGGAGGATTCCAGCACGCCTTTTCATCCTGCCGCACAACCCCAATAGGTCAGACCCAGCGGAATTCGGGCTTGAGGTTGGCATCGGTTGAAGAAGCAGGCTCAAGCCAAACGAGGGAAGAAAATGCGGCTTTGGAGGGGGAGGCTCTGATGTGATGGCTCCCATCGTGGAGGAGGTGTGCAGACGCTGGCCTGGCATTGGGCCATCTTGATCTGCCCAGCACCAGTGCTTACTTTCCGACACTGAAGCTTTGGCCATGTCCCCCCGGCCCAGAAGCCTCCAACTTTGGGAAAACAAGACGGCACCAGCGATGCCGGGGAAGTGACGGGCCCTCGAGGCACAGGTTCCGGCGGCCAACAGGCTGGGTTACCGGGGCCCGTTTTCACGGACGGTGGGCCTTATCCCCTGAAGCTCGTGCGTGCACTCATGTCTCTGTGACCTCACTCGTGGGCCGCGGCGTCGGGCCCACAGCGTTGGCGTCAAGTGCCACGCCAGGGGATCCTTGAAGGATTAAAGAGATGGGCAGGGGGACTCGACTCCCGAGGCTGAAGGGCCATGAGGTCAGTGGTCAATCGTCCACCGTCAATGAGCCATGCGCCATGATAAGCCGCCTGGAATTAGTCGGGCCCGTGCAGTCGAGCTACGCTCGCTGGGCTGAAGACCAAACTGACGGCCTCGCTCGACCGTTTTGTCTTGGTGTTCCATCACCTTGGAGCTGGACCGACTAAGCTCGAGCTAGCCCTCTCCCAACGTCCTGGTGGCTGTGGAACCCGGCCCTGTGCCTAGCGAGAATCGCGCCTCTGGCCCCAATCCGCAATCTTGAATTCACGTGGTGCCGTTAGACCACATGCTGCCACATGTTGTGCTTTGCATCCCGCAATCAAGGAGGGCAGCAATCAACGAATCCCTCCCAAACCGATCCCACGTCCGCCGCCGATGGTGCCTAGCTGAGATGTGACCAAGCCTCGACAATGCAACGACCGCATCGACAAGCGCAGTTGGGGCTGCTTGTGGAGAGATCGGCAGAGGCCAAGAGACCGTTGGCGTTGCTGATCTGTGCTTAGTGACGTGAACCGGCTGCTTCGTTAGTTGTTGTTGCGCCCTCCATCCCCTCAGACTTGGTGAGAAACCATCGCAACTCCTTCTCCTTACAAAGCAATTCCAATCAGCCGAACAACACGTCTCATGGTGGACAATACCACCACCAGACTCACAAGCTCACAAGGGCTCGTCACACACTTCCCTGCGCGAGCCAATCAGAAGGCTGCCGCAGGGAAGCGGAACGTTCTGCCGGCCAAACCTTTTCAAAGTGTTTGGGGTCTCGCAAGTCCAATCGGGATCAAGCATTGACGACCCAAACGGGGTTTGGAGGACGAGACGAGCAGGGTAGTAGTCCGGCAGCACGGAACGCCAAACTTCACAAACTCAGGGTCTGTTTGCTGAACCATCGACAGATCGGCGCGAACAAGCACATCGAGTCCATCTCTCCCAAGGCAAGCCAAGAACACAAGCCGGTTCTGCGTAGTAGGCAAACATGTCTCCTGCACTCGGCTGTACCAGAGGGTAGCCTCATCCATCTCCCCAAGTTAGCCCGAGATGTTGGAGGTGAAGACAGAGAGGCGCGAGATAATGATCTTTCATCAATATCCAGCATTCTTCATCAACATGGTTGAAAGATCCCTGCATCTCGGCTCTATTAGCAAAGAAAACAAGTCGCTTTGGGTTTTCTTCTGACATGCCCTGTTGGACACAAGCGAGGCTGTTTCAACTTCAGTCCTGGCCAAGTGGCTCCGTTTTTAGAAAAGCGAGTGTCCCGGCAGGGCTGAGGTGTCAACGTCCCTGAGCCACCACCGTTAGCAATCGAAACTCTACCGAGGCGTGCGTGTGCCGACATATCCTATCGAGTTGGGTTGGTCTCCGGTCCTGCTGACTAGACTATCGAGAGAGAGAAGAAGAGGATGACGATGAATTGACGGGACCTCGCGTCTCCCCAGCCCCGCTATGTGGCACGTCCCACAATGAACGATACCTCCAATCCAGCTGCAGATTTCAATCCCGGTGAGATCGATGTAGGGGAGGATGGTGAGACGGAGATGACAACCATCAGGTATGCCAACGGGGAAGAGTAAAGGGAGGGAGGAACATGAACAGGAGGGTACACATGGCTATCACGTGCGGAATCCAACCCTGAGTCGTTCCCAAAGTCCCTGTTTGACAACCAGAGGATGACTTGGCATGGGTTGAGTTTGTTGCCCAGTGTTCAAGTTGACCGACGTGTGCAAGTCTTTGTCTGTTGAGGGTCTACAGCCCGGATATAGATTTGCAACACCTCGTCACTGTGCTGGCAATTCGTAGCACCTGTGCAACTTGTATAGGGATGAGACAAATCTGAACAAGGCACACACCGGGAGACTGAGGCCGAACAGGACCCCTCAATGATGAAGAATGTAGCAGGGCAGCTGTTCAAGCCACGGTCCGCATGTTACCTGACCCATCTCCAAACGAGTTCCTCCGTTGGTGTACCATCCCATGGCATTGGCTTCGAAACTTGATCACCAGCACTGCAGTTCTCGGGTATGCAGAGCTGCTGGTGTTCGGTTTCATGTCGTCTTCGGCGGGTGCCCTCGCTAGCGCGCACCAGGGTCCCATCTCCCCCAAATGTCCGTCGGCGCCTGTGGGCCAGTTTTTGGGCCTGTGGATGCAGGCGGCCCGTTCGATCGATCCGAAGTCCAGTGATCTGGAAAGTGCTTTTGCCCACATGCGAGCGAGGGGGGCAGTGTGTCTCGCTTGAGTCTCATTTCGTCACCTTGTATTCTCCTGTTGACGCTGGATGGATTGCGAGACATGCTCGCTCATATCAGAAGCAAATATGGCCAGCATCTTGGGCCCAATAGGATGGGCCAGCCGAGAAACGGAGCCACACTCGCCAAGTGCACGCTTCACACAACCTTTGCCCGCGACGTCCGAGAGTTGATGTTGCTTTGTCGTCGAATCTAGCTTGCTTTGTTTTCGGAGACTGGGCGGTAGCAGCTCTCAACGACACCATCATGACGGCCGGGTTGGCATGAATACTACCCTTCCGCCCATGTGGGAGCTCACTTGCCTAACGGAGACGCACCAGTTCGGAGCACCAAGGAAAAAGGTGCAATGAGGCTGTCTGTTGGTTTGATTGACAGGGCCAGGGGAAAGCAGGGAGGGAGTCTTGATACCCCTGCCGCCAAACACTGCATGGTTGTTCACCGGTTGCCCACACCCCTCCTCTTACGTGCTGCCCACTTGCCCATGGCCACAGCCCTGGGAGGTCTAGCCTGCCTGACAGGATACCTTGGAGAATCCTGTGCATTTCGCGACGACGTGAAGGCGGGCTCCTGGAACATGGGGGGTAGACGTGGCTCCTGTCGGAGACAACACGCCCTGACCGAGGACGAGCATGTCATGTCGAGAGCAAGGCCCTCCCCGAGTGCTTGTTGCTTCACGGGCCGACGACATGTTTCTGGGGGTTGTTGGGACTGTGGTTCCAAGGTTTCGCATCAGGTGTAATAGAGTCTGTCCCTGGAGGAAGAAATCCCTGTTCATATTCGACGTCGGGTGCCGATGTTGCGTCGCAGCTCAACCAGTTGCCATGAAACTGTCCTCATGAAGTCAGTGGGGGAGGTCGATGCTTGCAAGATCAAGCTCTGCACTGCACGCACCTTGCGGCGGATCCATTATTAAGGTGGTCGACTCGCAGGTGATGTTGTGGCTGCTGCGCGGGACAGGTCCCGCACAGCATGATTCAGCAGCCAAAGCCACAGACGGGTTGACGATGATGATGACGATGGTGAAGACTTTTTTTTTTCGTGCGCTGTGGCCTGTGGGAAGGAAAGGCAAGGTTGCTCAAAAGGTTGAATTAAAGTCTACGCCTGGACCCCTTGGTTTCAGTCTGAGGCGAAGGCGCAGTTGGAAATGGCGATACGGATGGATGGCGGGCGGGCGTGAAGCTGCCGCAGCACGCACGGCAATTAATTTGTAGAGGGGCCGCTGATCAAGCAGCACCTCCAGGCATGGGCGAGCTACAACTACAGTGCCTGCCTTATCCCACCCCTCCCTCCTTCCTCGTCAATTCTACGGAGTGAGTCATAGACCAATCAGATCCAAGGATCGCTCTAACATCATGTCCGGCTTGTCATGGAAGAGAAGAAAGGAAGGAATATCTCACTAGTGTCAAAATCGAGATTCTACGTTGAATACCCTGCTTTGCTATCAAGATAGACTCTGATAAGTTGGAAAACTAGCCAGTAGAGATTTCTACCGCTGTTCTTTAGTGCTGTTTTTCTTCTGAAGCAATGGTGCAACATCGAAAGCAGTGTGGTCGTTGTCAATAGCAAGCACTATCTCTCCACTCAGATTGTTTTCTGTCCACCATCGCCGGATTCAGGGACGGGAGGAAGGTACGGCAGATACTGGGAACCCTAGTCCCAACAACACCCTGCCTGTAGGTACTCAATGATGGCCATTGATCTTAGATTGACTCATGTTACGCTTCTTCCATCGACTGTTGACTCACGAGACGTAGTCTGGGCCCATCTTTACATCTGTATCGCGGACGGTCGACTGCTCGGTCGATTTATCTTGGAGCCCTCGATTAAGCGGTCATGTTGGTTTTGGTTGGGGCATGCCATCCATCCATCACAGATTGCATCAGTGTGCTGGACTGGACGCTTCCCCTCCCCCATACTTGGTCTGCAATTTGCTTCTTTGATGCCTGTTAGCGTTGGTCTCCCTGTTTAGTGCCCAGTCTACCGTTTCCACCCTTGGACAAATCATGGGCTTTCCCAGGCAAGCCAAGGGCCATCAAACGCCAGCCAGCCGGCTCTCTCATTTTTGACTTTCCACTATTTGAGATGCGATGGCGTCCGATTGGCACGATAGCGCGCTGGGGACTGAACAAACGACCTCGACACCAAATTTGCGCCCACGCCCCATTTGAGCCCGGTTTCCACACCACCTTTCCCCCTGCCGTGGCCTGCCCGCCGAGTCTGAGCTGCCAGGCGGGTCGAAGAAATC
>JAPFTB010000410.1:0-10222 GCA_030779245.1 Fusarium sp. MBC 438
TTATTTGCACCGCCGGCGGTGCACATATGACTTGCCCTATCAAGTGCCTCGATTAATAACAGGTCAACGTGGCCGATTGGATCCGGGTTTGTGGGGGTGGGTCAGTCCCCTTCTTATCAACAGACCAGACTTCCCCGTCTTTACCCCAGATTTTCTACGGCCCGAGGATATCACGTATTACTCCTCACTATCACCGTAATCGAGATGCACAGGTACCACAGAGCCTACAAAGGTGAGACGATCATTGTTCCTTGAGCTCTACGATATGTTTAGCTGAGATTCAATAGCATGTTTGGCATGCAGACGCAGGAAGACCAAATGCGTAATATCGACCCAAGAATATGACGCTGGGATGGCTTGCGCACGATGCCGCCGCACAATGCGCGAATGCAGATTCAGCACGGAACGCTCGGCTCAGAGAGACAGGTCCTTATTCTCACCAGCAAGACCGTGTCCAGACACCGAGATCTCCATGGATATTCCTGGGGCATTACCGACTCAGGTGCTCGACGAAACCTCGATCTTTGATGAAGTAAACCAAGATGGTTTCAATTGCAGCGAGTGTCCACAACCGCATCAACAAGCCACATCATCTTTGGCAGTACTAGAACATGTTGGGTCAGGGAACGAAGAGTCTTGGACGCAAAGTAACCACACAAATGATCTCACAAGTTCAATACTCAAGACTTCGGTCTCGAGGTGCAACGACGCTCTTGATATCCTTTTTGCCGCCGCTCAATCCGAACCGAGGACGCCCAACACTCGACCAAGTGAGTCGGAGAACGGTAGCAGCTCGTCATGCTGGGCTCCCTCGACACAAATGAGCCAGGACATCATGCCTGACAGCGACATGTGTCCGCAGTCCATACGAATCATTTCCAGTGCACCAAAGAGTATGAGATTCGCCTGGAAAAAATGTCGTTTCGTGAGAATAGGTTTGCTGTCTGTAGAGGAGGCCATTGCTTTGGTTGATTCGTAAGTGAACGCCCTAACTAATGAATCATCGCTCACAACGGGTGCCAGCTTTTTTATCAACATGCTTCCGCATGCTCCGAATCTAGACGGGTTCTACTCAGACCATGCCAATCACTACCAACTAGTGAATAACGAACCTTTTTTGTGTTGCGTACTCTTGACGCTTTCATCTCGACACCACTTTTTCCCAACGGCAGGGGGGAGGGCAAGAAGCGATTTGATCCATCATTCCCTGTGGGAGTCTTGCCAGCAACTTCTGATGCAACTCATGTTAGGCCAAGAGAGAAACTCGGCGTCAAAAATACGAACCCTTGGGTCCATTGAGGCTCTTCTGCTTCTTATTGAGTGGCACCCGCAGGCTCTTCATCTACCGGACATGGACGACTTGGGCTCTGACGTATCAACCACGTCATCTGGCCTAGAATACCAGATGGAAACTCGAAATGTGGCCAAGTGGCTTAGTACAATCATCAGTTCATCCAGACAATCGCATCGGATGGCAGGCATGCTGCTGGGCTGTGCCGTAGCGCTAGCAAACGAGCTTGGTATCTTCCAGCCTCCACTCGATGGCTCTATAGCTGACGGATCCATTCGTGAGCAACGCCTCATCAGGCGCCGCATATCTCTGGCAAAACTCGTTTTTGTGTGTCAACAGCACACATCCGCCCGGATCGGCTTCACTCCTACGCCAGCCCTGAAAATTCCCCATGTCATCACCATGGTCTCAAGCAGCCCAACACCCGATCTCCGTACAGATGATGAGGAATGGCACACCCTATTGGCTGCCCGAGTTGAACTGGCCCAAATTGTGAGATCCGTTGTGGACTCCGTGATCCCTTCACCACCAGCGATGGGCGAGTTGATCCAAAGTGGGCGTTACGTTGGAATGCTGGATCAGTTCGATGCTTTATTCAGGAGCTGGAAGAGTAGGCACCTTGATAGTCAGAGTAAGTACCCCGATGTAAGTGTCCGGCTTGGGAACTAATACGACCTGATTAAGTCTGGAGTCAACATTTTCGCGAAACTCTCAATGCAGAATACTATACTATGATCATAGGCACCTTCTCTCTCGCGATTCAAGCGGTTGTCGATCGAGCATTGCCAGAGAAGCAAGGGCCGTTTCGTCCAATTCACATCGCCATATCACCCACAGACTACCGATTCATCGAAGCCATGGTTGATGGTTGCCTAGAAATATTCAACATTGTCATCCGGCTAGCAGAATCTCGGCGACTGGCGTTCGCCCCTGAGAGCCTGTTTGTCCGTGTCACTATGGCATCTGTTTTCTTGATGAAAGCCATGGGACTTGGTGTGAAGAAGAGCAAGCTCAGTCACTCTTTAAGCTCGCTTTCCCAAGCTATTGATGGACTCAAGGCAAACAAGCCTGGTGATCTTCACTTTGGCTATCAGTACGTAACGTTACTGGATGTGTGCATGGCAAATCTGGGAGCAAGCCTGATGTCATCCAGGAGCCTACGAGTTGAACAAGAACAGTCCAATTATGCTCAAAGTGAGCCAATGGTTGACTTTTCTACCTCGGACTTCTCAGGCATTGGCGAATTGGATAGCTGCTTTGATCTTTCATGTTTTGATGTACTCACAGATCCATTACTGGACCCTCTTGAGCGTACCGATATTCGCGACGATACCACATTAAATCATAACTTCTTCACCTTTTGGTAAAGAGGTTAGACGGATATGATGGGAGACCGCGGGCTGGCTTCTTTGATCAAAGATGTATCTACCTAACAATAAAGCAATAACGCTACTTAAGAATGATGAAAGCTACTGTCAGCAATATCATCCAGGTGCAAGAGCCTTGGTTGTCCATCTACTCGCCCTATTACCCCCCCTACCCCCCCAAATTCACCTGATCCGATTGCTTCTCTGTCTTCGCGTATGTAAAATCGAGGCCATGTCAATATACCTGGTCACCGGTACTATAGGCGACGGCATCCATAACCCGCTTTCGTTGATTCATGCCCCAATCCCGCCCCTTGCCGACCCTACATTACGATTAGCGCTTCCGTAGGTATCCGATCTTAGTGGGGGGGTGGGGGCGGGTGGTTCATCTCCAGCTTCAGCAACGATTCTCCCCTCTAGACAACGGACTCAAACAAATAGCGCTGTGCTTTGGTTGACGTCACAACAGATTGGGCTGCTCATCTCTCCACTCGAATCTAAAAAACTGGGGTGACGAGGATAAGTAGGGCACAAGACAGTCATTAAAAGGAGCAACTAAACCCCCATATTCTTACACTTGCCACGTTTCCGCCTGTTTGGCTCTTTACTCTTTCTCTTCCATCTATCATGTCTTTGAAATGGTTCAAGTTCTATCTCATTGGTGCCGTAGGTGGAAACACTACAACGGCAGAGGATCTATTTTACAACTATGCATGTGTTCACTCAGCGCTCATGCTTGCGACGAAAGCCCCAATCGAGAATTTTGTCAGATACAGTCAAAATTATGTCAACCCTAACGTTCCCGACCAAGCTCGCTTGATACCAAAGCACCCCGATATCCTCTACAGGCTGTTCTCAGACCATTGGTGCGACACGTGGCGCAACGTGGAGCTCTCCATAGAAGATGAAACACATGAGCAGCGCATGGGAAGGCATCATTTTGGTGACCCAGGCTCAATTAGATGCTTCTTTGGTAGTGGTGGGCCCGTGTATCGATCACCTACTTTCCAACACCCTGCTGATCTGACCATCGGCCACTGGCTTGGTCTAGGCGAAAGCACGTCGCGATCCGAGGCCATCGCTAGGCTTGAATGTCACAAAATTCTCGTATCCTCGAGATTGGCACAATTTGGCAAGCCTGTCAAATACACTGTCGATGTATGCGATGATGAAATCGTGGGCCAGATCGAGCAAGGCATTCTCAAAGCGTTCCCATGGCAAGGGTACTTTGCGGTCGAGCTGCTCCAGTTCAGTTCTAAGGATGATGGGTTTGAGTTTACCGAGCTATACATGGGTGAACTGAAGGTGTCATATGCTTCATTCATCGACCAAGCGACAAGCCACAGCGTGTATGGCACTGAGCGTGTAGTCCTAGATTTCACTGACGAAAGTGAGTTTATTTTTGTTTGGCCCATCCTTCGCAACTAATATTTTCAAGATCCCTCTACCAAGATGCCGCTTCCCGTATTCTTCACGGATAAGAATTCGTGCGAGTACATGTCCCAGAAGGATGATTGGCAGCAGCCTTTCCGCAGTTTTGATCTACTGAGAGGGACTAAATGGAGCTCTTCCCAGAGTGACACTGAACGTGAGGAGAGAAAAGGCCCGAAGGCATTGGATCCGAACGGGGCGTGGACTGGGTAGTGCTTTGTGTAATTGAAACCAGATCGATATGGGACAATGAGGAATTGCTGGGATGTCTCAAGAATTCTGTAGTTCTTTTTAGTGAGAGGAGCCGCAATATAGTTTCGAATCATCCCTAGAGCCCTTTTCCTATGGATGTAAAGACCCCTTAATCCTGAACGCCAAGCGCGTAGTTGAGCGACGCTACCTACTTAGAGACATTATGAACATGATGAGACTTCTTAAAGACACCATCTGTCAAGTAACAAAGATTACTATTACTGACGCATGCTAGTGTTTAAACCTAACGGCGATAACACGTAACGTTATTACTTGGAGGCATGCAAAGTCAACTGTGCATCTATCTTCCAATACAGCCTCCACCAGGGCTTACCACCCTCAGTTGCCGCCACTAAGTACCTTGGCATCAAATCTTTGCTCACCAGAGTGGTCAACCTTGCGGCACTACAAACACCCCATTAATAATGGCTGTGACAGGTTGCGCAGCTGGCGGTCAGGTCCGGGACGGGCGGGGTAGCCCCACTCCCCGCAGATATCCGCCCGCCGAATGTGGGACCCAGGCAGCATCCCGGAGCGGAGCCTGAACTGGCGGGAGAACTGTAAGCCCGGGCCGGAGCATGATGAAGGTCCATGTTTGGCCTTCATAAATGTTTAGGTTGTCATCCAGGCAAAGGGAAAGACAGAACAGAATTTGTTCGTTACATTATTTTCTACTGTTCATAACGCAAACATGGTGTCCTCAAAGCTCCAGGTTCTTCAGGCAGCAGGATTGCTCTCGCCCAACGTTTTGGTTGGGTTCGTGGTCTTGGCCTTATGCACCCTCCTCACTCTGCTGTTCTATCGCGCCCTCTTGCATCCGCTGTCTGTGTTCCCCGGCCCGATATCAGCAACACTTTCTTCCAATTGGTTGTATCGCATTTGCAGTACGACTTTTCCGGAGGATGTGCTCAAAGATCTTCATAAAAAATACTGTCAGTTCTTCTATGGCCGATACATGCCACCCTGGTGACCCAAAGCTGACCGAACACTCTTTCTCAGGTTCAAAGGCGCTCCGAATTGCACCCAACGAAATCCACATCTCTGATCCCAGCATTTACAAGATCATCTACAGCCAAACAGCACCATACGAGAAGCAAGATTCCTTCTATCAGTGCTTCAACAACCCCCATAGCTTAACGTCTGAAACGGACCAAAGTCTCCATCGTGAACGGCGCCGTCTACTGAACCCATACTTTTCCAAGAAGGCCGTCGGCGATCTTAGCCCGCTTGTGTGGTCAAAGATCGAGAGGCTAGAGAACAAGCTGCGAAGCTTCAAGGGTCCTCTTGATGCCTATGATGCTGTCAGGTAAGACTGCAACTCGTGTCTAATGCCGAAGAGACTAACCATGTGTAGATGCTTGACAGTTGAGGTCATCACCAAGTTCTGCTTCGGAATAGATGTTGACCTAATAGACGAGAACCAAGACTCTTTCCAAGCGGATTTCCTAGATACTTTTGATGCTGCTGCTCACACCATCGTTGACATGGTGTTTGCACCTACTTTCAATCGTCTCAAATTCATGATACCCATGCCCCTCCTGACAAGAATTGACAAGGAGATTGCGAATTTGCTCAGACTTGGCGAGGTACTTAGTTCTCAATACCTTACTATAACTTGTTCAGTAACAAAAAACTAAATCTCGTTTCAGTGGGCTCAAGATTGCCTTAATCACTGGGCAAAGGGCGCAGCACTAGCTGATCAGTCTCGGTACCCCGTCATTTTCGATTGTCTTCAGCATTTACCTGACAGGACCAAGAAATCTCAGGCCGTTGATATCCTCGCGGCCGGATCTGACACGACCGCGCTGACGCTGACCTATGGCATTTTCCACATCTTATCCAATCCGGCGGTAAAGCAAAGGTTAGTGGATGAATTGGACGTCGCATTGCCGGATGCTAGAACCAAGCCATCCTTGTCCGAATTGGAGAAATTACCATACTTGGTATACTGAACCTCTCTTTCTGGCAGAAGTCCTCTTACTAAAATTCTTAGACCGGCTGCATGAAGGAGTCACTCCGAATCGCATCCCCAGTACCCGGAAGATTACCTCGCATTGTACCCAAAGGCAAGACCCCCCTGATTGTCGATGGGAAGGTGATTCCTGCTGGAGTAAGTTAGATTCTTCCCAATGTTCAGTGGGAACTATTCTCATTGATCAATATGATAGACCATAGTGGGAATGTCAGCCTATTCAATGCACCGCGATGAAGACATCTGGGGCCAAGACGCCAATGAGTTCAAACCAGAGCGTTGGCTTGATGGCGCAGACAAGAGTCTTGACCAGTTCCTCTGTCCCTTTTCAAAGGGCCAGAGAAGCTGCATTGGACAAAAGTTTGTATCCCCTATCTCATAGTCCCAGTCAAGTACTAACCAAATATGAACTCCTAGCCTAGCCATGGCTGAGATAAGACTCATGTTTTTCATGTTATTCCGCCGCTTTCATCTCAACCTGTGTCCATCCTCGACGCTCTCGAAACCACATGATTGCTTCACCATTCAGCTCGATCGACCCGGGCTACTCATTACATGTTCATTGAGGGAAAATTGAACTTGATTTATCGTAGCCCGGGATTTCTCTGGTCGGTACGTCGGACAGGTTGAATTCTATAGCAGCGGTAATTTAGCAACGTTTGCTCTCCAAGGGTCTGTTATAGTGGCCACTGGGCAATTTCTTTGTGCATAGAAAAGTGCCAGAGGCCAGCAAAAGCCTCGCACTCATCATGATCATCTTCTTCTTTTTCAACCATCAGCTGAAAGAAGAGCTTTCAAGCTCCTCTTTCGAGCTGATCTTCATTTCTATTGGCTGCCCTTACTATTCTCTATTGTGTTGAGCTCACTGAGAAATGTGCAAAGCCCCTCTTACGAGACTCACCGGAAGAATCAGAAACCGTTTTCTACTGCTTGTAGCTGGGCGTGTTCTGTTCCTCCAACATAATAGTCAATAAACCATTTTACCATGTACTCAGCAATGGTCAAGTGTAATCTTACGATGCTCACCAATTCTGCGTCGTGGTATTGCCTTCCGCCCCAGCTAGACATACGAGGGATGGTTAATGACTGGATGTACAGAGCTACTTTAATCTTACGGCAAACTTGTCAAATAGCCGTGTTCACCATGATCATTCTGTGAGGAGTTAGTAGTTAGGGTGTTGTAGCACTCGCAGGGCCACAACTGTGTTGGGTGTGGGAGAGGGAATATGTGTCACACTCTGGGAGCATCAACTGCCACACAGAATGGAAGCCGGTATCTTACCACATGACCATCCGTAGCCTTGGTCGGACGCGAGTCCCCACTTCCCGCAGGTATCCGTCCTGGACCATCCCTCAAAGCGAGATAATATGTTGCAACCTGGTATATTAAGTGTCAGCTTGAATCAGCTTGGGCCTTTTGCATCTCTATTGTTTTTCCAGCAAGATACCACCCTGAATTACCATGGAGCTGCACACCAAAGATTTCAACCCGCCCATGAGGGCTGGAATACATCCGACCAAGGTGTGTCAAAACGTCTGCATCGAGATGAGGGCCACGCCCATTAACATCAATAGCCGCAACCGCCGGTATCCCCAGCACCACCTTTGAAACGGGAAACAAGGGTGTTGGAAGACGGCAAAACATTGTTCGAGAAAGACATTCCCATTGCCATGCGAGACGGGGTCAGGCTATATGCCAACTGCTTCCGCCCAGTGCAAGATGCAATCGCACAAACCCCAACTATCGTCTTGTTTTCCCCCTTTGGCAAGCACGGGGCCGTACCCCGAGAGCTATTTGAAAACATGGGTGTCGATTTTTCCAAGCAGAGCGACTATACGCTGTGGGAGCTTCCTGACCCGCTGGTGTGGTGTGCAGAGTACCAATACTCGTTGTTGATCGTTGATGCGAGAGGGACCTGGTGGAGCGAGGGTGAGGCCGCCTACTACTTTTCACCAGAGGAGGGACGTGATGGATATGATATAGTTGAGTGGGTCTCAAATCAACCTTGGTAACAAAGCCTCCTTTTTTCTTGTCTTCCGTACAGCAAGTTGGGCTAACAAACCAACAGGAATACAGGCAAAGTCGGCTGGGGTGCCGTATCTTACTTTGCAATGTCCGCATACCAAGTGGCAGCTCTCAAGCCGCCTCACCTGGCCGCAATCATGCCTTGGGAAGGAATGTCAGACATCTACCGCGAGGTCAACGTAGTTGGCGGTATTCCCAGCGTTACCTTTCAACATTTCTGGATGAACCTGACAGGTAATGGCCTGGGCGCCAACGAAGATGCCGCCACAATGGCCATAGAGCAGCCCATGTTTACGCCGCTCTGGGCTTCCAAGGTTGCCGACTGGTCGAATATCGACATACCTGCCTTTTCTGTCACAGGTTGGTCATCTTTGGGCTTGCATCTTCGGGGAACCATTGCAGCTTGGAAGGCCTTCCAATCTCAGAACAAGTATCTCTGGGTACATGTGGGTGGTTCAAGATTCCCGAATTCTTATCAGGCCAAGGCTGACACTAGACTCCAGGCTGGGAGAGAATGGGCGGTTTATTATTCTGACCTAGGTCAACAACGACAAAGGGCCTTTTGGGACCGCTTTCTCAAGGGTCAGCTCACCGAGGTTGATGACTGGAAACCCATCGAGTTGGACGTTCGCGAAACATGCGGCCAGTCAATCACTCGGTCCGAACAGAGTTGGCCGCCACCAGCATCGAGGCTAACAGCGTTTGGGCTTGACTGTGAGTCGAAGTTGGCTCAGGCAACAACCAGAGGGCCAGACAAAGCCGCATTTGTGTCGTTTTCTAGCCATCTGACTGGCTCTTCGGTCCACTGGAGTCACACGTTTGCTTCACGCACCGAAATCACTGGAGACAGCTCCCTAAAGTTATTCATACAAGCCATGGGGTATCCGGATGCTGATCTGTATGTGGCTGTTCAGAAGTTGAGCCGCGACGGGCAGCACGTTCAGTACTATAACATGACCCAGCTGGTCGAAGCCTCAGCTATGCACGGGTGGCTACGCGTCTCGCATCGCGAGAAGGACGAAGCTGCCAGCAGACCTGGACGGCCCGTCCATTTGCATCAGCGGCGCCAGTGGCTTCGTGCATGTGATGTGGTTGAAGTCGAGGTTGAACTCTGGCCGAGCAGCACAGTATGGGAGGAGGGAGAGACTCTTCGGCTGGTTGTTCAGGGACATTCTTTCTTCGCCGACACGAGCTCAGTTACCAATCGTAAAGCAAACAGCCACAATTATGGTGAAGTCAGGGTCTGGTTCGGAGGGCAGTATGACAGCCACCTACTGGTGCCCCTGGTGTCAAACTAGATGTACTAATTGATAGGGGATAGTGTTACAAAAAAACAACTATAGAGGCAGTTAGTAAAATTTGGTTATAAACACTACCTCTTTTCGGTCCTGGAGAAGGTTGGGCATTTGATTCTTGTTCCTGTCATCATTGTCACTGCTATCGTCAATAGGTAGCCAATGACATCTCTGGGGAGGAGGGGGGAAAGACCATTGCTAATCAAGTGTGTAGTTCCAAAGTAGTTGCCTGTTTGTGCGTTAGTGAACGGTTCAAGATCACTGCCTCTACCAATGACAAGAGTCTGACCTACCATGAAATAGAAAGTTAGAGGAGTGCAGTTTCCAAGCGCCAGGACGGCTGCGATGCGTTGTAGAGTAGATTTCAATCTTGAACCAACATATTCTTATTTGATCTATAGTAAAGTAAATATCTGTCATGCCAAAAATGAGCTAACGAGCCAGCATTCATGACTCATGCTCACTATACTTAGTACATCCCCTTGACTCCCTATAGTTCCAATGAAATAGTACACCCACTAATACTAACTCCTCTCGGCTCACTCAACTTTCTCTATCTATCCCACACACAGTACAGCACTATAGCCC
>JAPFTB010000411.1:0-101779 GCA_030779245.1 Fusarium sp. MBC 438
CCCCCCCCCCCCCCCCCCCTTTTTTACTCTTTCTATTCTATTCCCCCCTTTTTTATCAAGTAGAACTCGCGAGCGAGATTAGCGTGGGCGTTTTATCAAAAGAAAGAGAGGAATGGTTTCTTCCATGACCTGTCAATCATGAATGCGATGCTAATCCGTGGAGTTGAAGCGTTTGTTCTGTATGGGATGTTTTTTATTTATTGAATCATATATCATATCTTTTTGCATTCTTCATGGCATATAAAACACCTCTTCAACGGGCTTCCACCATGATGGCTCGCCTGCCTCGGAGCTCACAGCGCCGGGGACCACACTCTCTTGCCATGCATCAGTCATACGCCACCACTCCCTAACCCTCGGGTTCTCCGCCATGAGAGCCATGTCGGCCTTGTAGTCGGAGCCGACGTACTTGAACGAGGCGAACAGTACATGAGACTTGTCGTCGTAAAAGATGCTGTCTATTCTCTGTGTTAGCCTCCCCCCTTCTCCTTCAACTGTGCTGCTCGGGTCTGTACAGTCTTTGATGTTGCACTGCTTAATCTGTGCCAGCACGTCGGGCCAAACTCGAGCGTGCACGTCCTTGTACTCTGCCAGGTGCTGTGGCTTGAGCTTGACGATCTGGGCGAAGCGGCGAACGGCTTGTGACATTTTGGGCGGTTTAGACAAAGAGATTTTACAAAGAAACGAACAATTACAACTAGGTAGTCAATTGGATGGCATGTCTGCTAAGTTATATAGGATGGATTTCTCGGTAATCGGGCTAGAGCATAGCGAGTTTTACCACCCAAACCCCGCATATTGGCTCAAGAAGTCTATTAAATATCCACTGATTTGCCATGGGGCTTTTAAGAACCGTCCGAATGAGTTAAGAAAACGGTAGCGGGATCGATGTCACCCCCAATTCCCTCGAGTCGCTTATACCTAATGGCCCACCTGTTGTGGGGGATGGACACTGTAGCATGGAACAGACAAACATGATATACAGGGCATAGATATACCATGACTGACTAGGTTCTCGATCTGGCGTGTACAGGGGCCCATGTCATAGCAGTTGAGTCTTGGACCGTGATGGATCTACGTGAATAGAATGGATACATTCTTGACGATAGGTAATTGTTGATAAATTTCGCTATCTCCAACAATGTCCACGGTACATACAAAGAAACCCGCGAGCACCGCTGAACCCTTAAAAGAGAGGACGGCAACAACCATTTAGTTGCCAAAAACCAAAGCACCTTTGGCCGTAGCCACCCAATTCATGATATATCATTCCAGTCCATCCAACGCTCGAACGCCTTTCCCAAAATTCCAGTTATTCACACATTCTTGGTATCAAATAACACGCCCTCCGTGAAGGTACCGCGTTGGGTTTCTTTTGCTTCGCCTTTTCCTTTTATCCTGGTCGGACCGTTGTACAGGAAACGTGCAAGCGAGTCACACTTTAGTTACGAGCCTCGGGCTGCTCGTAGTGAGGAGGGACCTCCTCGTTGACAATCAGACCAGACTTTTCGTCTTCGGCGATAATCTCCACAATGGCGGCCTTGTAATCGGCGCCCATGGCAGGCTCGGGGCGTTCACCCTTGAAGTAGCGGATGAGGCGGACAGTAAGACTGCAGAGGAACATGGCGAACCTGATATTGATTAGTATATCAATAAGAATGATGAAAATGAACACATACAGAGCAACACCAACACCAGCAGTGACGCCCATGAGGACGGGGATGATGATGTAAGCGGTGATGTGCTTGAGCATGTTGGCCCAAGAGTAGTCGACGCGCTCGGGGACGAGCTGAGCGTGGCCCTGGTGGGGAGTGCCAGCGTTCTTGTTCTCAGAGTTGCCGTGTCCGTGGTTGTTCTTGTGGCCGTGTTCCTTCATTCCGTGGTTCTTCATGCCGTGACAGCCCTTGCCCTTACCCTTGATGCTGCCCTTGATACCCTTAATGGTCTCGTGGAGCAGACCCTTGGCGCGGCACCACATTGAGCAGTCATCACCAAGTCCGTTGTGAGAAGAGCCCTCAACCTCGATGCTTCCGATGATGATCTCGCCGACGGGGGCCTTGATGAGCTTGACCTTGACGGGAGGAACACCGTCGACGAACCGGTCGCCGACCTCAATAATTCTAATCTCGACACCAATCACCTCGAGGTGCTGATCATCATCCATGCCCTCTGGTCGGATAGCAAGGCCATATCCAAGTCGGCGCACAGCGCTCTTTCCATTACTCTTTGTGACGGGGGCCGAAAGGTCTCCGTTCCACGGATCCGCATGCGGGTACAGTTCAAAGCCGTTGAGAACAAGTCGATGCTCCTCGATGTTAAAGTTGAGCTCTAATTGGGCGTTGCGATCGCGGCAGCGGGTGCAGGGGATGGTGATGGACTGGCCAAAGGCTGTGGCGGGGACCTCGAAGGTGTCGACGTCGATGGGAAGGGTACGGAAGATGCCATCATCAGCCTCGGAAGTGTCGGGGACGATGAGGATGGCTGCAGCCGTGGCTGCAAGGGCGAGCGGCTTAAGCAGCTGCATCGTTATCGGTATCGTATAGGGGGGTATCAATGTAAGATGGAAAAATGTACGGTTTCCTGGCGATGGGAAATGATTGTCGTCGATATTTACGGTAGAGACGGGATGGGGGAGAAGTTGAAAAAAAGGGAAGAAATAGAGTCAGTGGTGGTGGTGGTGTGCTCGTGGTTGCCTTTCTAAAGAGTAAGAGAGATGATCGGATGTCTCGGTGGCGTAGGGCTCCGCTTTGGGTAAAGGAAAGGGTCAGACGAGGGGGAAGCTTCCATGGATTCATGAGCATGAAGTGGAACTGGAACGCGGGACGTCCGGGGGTCACGGAGCTCCAGGTAGGTACGTACCTCTCTGCCCAGCCAGGCTGCTAGTCAGGCTGCTAGTAGCCACTGCAGGCTGCTTGGTAAGAACCTACAGTGGAAACAGTACATGTCGGCCCCTCCCATAACGCTAAGCTGAGTTAAACAGCTTCAGACTCCAAGCGCCGCGCGCGATGATGGTGATCATGCGTGCTCTTTCCCGCCTTGTCGGCAATCAATGCCTAATGACTGAGGCATCAATTACCTGCTTGGGCATCTTTCCGCCCGCAAACGGCAAGCTCCTGGTGTACATCAGCGTCACCTCTCGACTGAGATTGTTGTTTCAGTCGTCTCATGCTACAACCTCGAATCATCATCTGTCAAGTCAAGTCAAGTCATATCATCTCATATCTGCCGTGTCGAAAAACCGAGACCGATACCGAACACATCTCAGGTTGACATAGATTAACTAACTAACTAGGTGGTACAGTCATGTAACCCTCTCACACATCACCAATCACCCATCGCGTATCCGTACTCTCTCTCGGCTGACATCCCCTGCTTGCATCCATTTGCATCTCCACCAGCCTGTAGCATGCTTACACGCGGACCCGAATACAAGCCCGGCCGCCGAAACCAGCAGCCCTGCACTGCATTAACGTTAGAAACATGACCCGTCCAAGAAAATACCAAGAGGCGCGAGACTCTCGGTCTGAACAATAATCGTCTCAGCTCAGGGGAAGGCTGCGCTGCCTTGTGTGGCACACGCACAGGCACAGATTATCGCCAGATTAACTCTGCGCCAGCCAGCGTCCCCGTCAGATCGAGACTCTTCTAATCTTCCTCACCAACCTCAAAAGTCTGTCTGTGCCACAGAGCCTTCAGCCTCCCCGCCAGATGCTTCCATCGCATGGACCACTCCTCTCTCGGGGCCAAGCCTCCGTCACCGATGCCGATGCCGACGCCAAGGTCCGACACGTTCTGATGACGATGGACTGGAGAGTCCTTGCCCCAGGGAAAGTTCGGGTTCTCAGGCAACGCCAATGCTGTCGAAACAACCCCGGAGTCCGACTGTTCCGTACCCGTCGTCGTGATCGTCTTCAGAGTTGTCAATGACGGCCCGAAGCTCGTTTCTGGTCCTTGTCAATGTAAATCCTTAGCATGCCAGTCATTAATTCCACTAACCTTTAGAGGCAAACGTGTGGGTTCTGTTCACCCAACCCAGCGTGCTAACGTTATAGCTGACTGTCGCGCCCGGAGTGCTTGTGGTGTTGCAAGCCGACGAAATATGGCCCGGCCCCGTCGGGAATGGTGGGGGAGCCGTCCATGCTCCGGGTGTAGTCGAGCAGTTGGTCACAGTCGAGAACGTCGAAGGCACCGGATATAAAGATGAGTCAGTGCAGATCGACGACGTGCTAGACGTCGACTCGCATTGACTAGCTGTGCTTGTCAAATTCCACGACCCAGTGGGAGTGCTTGTCGCCAAAGTCTTTTTACCGGAAGCCAGGGAAATCGTCGAGTTCGTCACAGGGAAGGACTTCCAAGGTGAGCTCTCAACTATTGTCGAGGGTCCCCTGGTCAGCTTTGTCTGGGTTCCGCTAGTTGTCTCGAATGAATTACTGCCGGTACTGGCGGGAATACCTGATGTCATGACCTCTATGGAAGACAAGGGTGGAGCAACTGTCTCAGAGGGCTCCGAAGTCTCCGAGGAAGCCGTAAATCCGGATGTGGTGTTCGACCAGATCGCCGAGCTAGAGATCACACCACTGGAGATCCGTGAAGTGCCAGTGCCCATGGATATAATGGATATAGATGTGACAGATGGCGTGGTGGTACGGATAGATTCGGACGACCCTTGACCAGTCATGGTAGAGTTGCTGGCTGGGAAATTCGGCGTGTCAGTAGACTCCGAGGAACCTGGCCCCGTTGTGAAGCTTGTTGTCCAGTTGCCTGTCCATTGCGATCTCTCCGTGATTGTAGAAATCAACACACTGGACATGGAACCGATGGTGGGTATCAAGGTAGTGGCATTGGACATGGGAAACTTGGGCGTATTAGTTCCTGGAGTAGGTGTGGGGAATCCAGTTGAAAAGGTCGAGTTCAGAGGATAAGAGGTTGTGCTGATCCTAGGCGTTGAGATCGGAATAAACGAAGAGTTGGAGCCAGTCGGGAAAGGTGCCGTCGTGCCATTCAGTGGTAGCGGAATGACTGTCATCGTAATCGTCAGAGTGGACGACGTGTTCGTCTGAGGGAATGGAGGTGCACTGGTCTGGGTGGTAAATGTCTTGTTCGAGCCGGACTCCGATAAGGCTGGGATGGTACGGTTGAACGACACAGAGATAGGTGTTGTGACGATAGAGACCAAACCACCCGTGCTTGTCCCACTGCTGTAAGTGCTGGTACCGTTGATAGAAGTTGGGGTAGCAGCTGAAGTAGTGCTCCAGGGGCTAGAACGGCCTTTGGTCCCCATTCTTGACCAAGTTACAGTCTGAGTCGTGTTCTGCACCTGACTTTCAGACACCGTAGAAGTGACCGTCGCCCGAATAGTTGTCACAGATCCAGTGGTGCTGACCGCCCTAGAAAAGGTGCTAGTCAAGTTCATCGAACGAGATGAAGTGACAGTGAACTGGGGAACCGAAAATGTTGTTGAGCCAGAAGGGGTCAAAGTAACCTCGCTTGTGGTAGAGTTGACATAGCGACTGGTTCCGCTCTCGATGCTCCAAATGCCGCTGCTAAGGGCAGAGCTCTGCGCAGACCATGGGATTCCGGTGACTTGCGAATCCACACTTTGGCTGGCTTCAGACGACAACCATGAACTGTGAGTAGACCACCAATCAAGAGTCGTGACGTTTGGAAGGGGGACTGGCGTAATGGTAGGCTCCCTAATTATGATCGATGTGCTGAGACTAGGAAGGGGGCTGATCGGAGTGCCAGGTCGGGTGAACGGGCTTACACTGGATCCTATTGTGACAGTTGTAGCAGTTGTGTTGTAGATACTGCTTGTGAAAGTGACTGTGGTTGTGAGTGAACTAGTGAGTTGCGTTGGTGTGATCCTCGTTGTGATCGTCGAGGTTACTGACACGTCCTCACTTGTTAATAGGCTTGACGAAGCAACCGGCCCAGTCACAGTTGTTACAACAGACTGGCTCAGAGTAGTGGTGAATACAGCAGTCAGATTGGGAGGAAGCGAGGTATCAGTCAAAGTGATCTGAGAAGGAGGCAATGGAGGCGCGAGGACAGTTGTGACCAAGCTTGTCACGGCTGAGGTTTTCGTCGTCACGTCCAGTGTCCAGGTTGACCAATCCAGAGAGGAGTTCGCCTGTGAGATCGAAGAGAGATCTTGGCTCGCACTTGAGAGGTCAAGGATCGAGGATGTGGTTGTCGGATACTCTGTAGAGACTGTAGAGGCAGAACTCTTGGATGTGCTTGACTTCTTGCCGGTTGGCCGGATACCTCCAGGGAAGATGGTGATGACTGAACCCTTAGATGTGGTTATCACAGTCGCCGATAGAAGACTGGAGGCAAGTGTCGTGTTGATAGGTAGAGCGCTGGAGGCGAAGAGCGTAGTCGAGGAGACCTCAGCTGAGCTTTCGGAAGCCACTGCGCCAGATTCTTCAAAGCTGCCGGTTGAGCTAGAAATCGAGTCTGAAACCACTGATGAGTTGGTGAGGAATGAAGTTGGCGTAGGTTCAGTAACCCTCCCACTTGTGTCAACGATGCTTGATGTCATAATCGTATCGGAAGCGACGATTGATGACGTTTGGAATTCAGTATTGGAGCCTGAAAGTGAAGGCGAGCCACTGGCGGCAGTGATCAAGGAGCTGAGAGATGACGTCTCGGTGATAGTGGTTTCAGTCGCTGTAGAAACTGATCCAAGACTCTCAAGCGAAGATGTGTTGGCAAAAGTAGTCGTGCTAATTGCCGTGGAGGTATCAATGAAGACCTCAGAGGTGTACAAGGTCGAAGTCGAGACAATTATGTCGGTGACAACCTCTATTGAAGTTTCAGATACCGAAGAAGCCGCACTAGAACTTGGGGATGTGTTCTCACTCAAAGTGATTTGAGTCGTGAGCGTCGTGATGATGCTGGACACCAAGCTCCCAGAAGAGGCACTAGATGCAAGAGTTCTGATAGAAATGCGAGAGGAATTCTGAGCGGGGTTGATCGTAGGTGCTGTATCGGAATCGGTCAAGGAGGCAGACAAGGTAAATGACGAAACATCAGAGGAAATGTCCAAGGAGATGCTCGAACCCAGAGACTCCGTTGAGAAACCTTCAGAGGTCGGCAATGATGCTGTATCGGAATCTGTGGAACTCGACTCGGAAACAGTCACAGTGATGCTGAGCACATCGGTTGTTGTCGTGACTGAAGGGATAGCCGATGTAGTATCCACGGCAGAGGCAGATGAGATGATGCCGGAAAGAGAATCAGTCCTGACTTCAGTCGAGGGAGTTCCTTCAGAGAGCTCCGTCAACTCCACCGTCTCTGTCGTCCGTGTCGTCGTCAAGTCGGCTGTCGTGCTCGAGTTGTACCTGGTTTGAACTCGAGTTGAGTAGACACTAGAAGAGGTTTGACTGCTGTCGCTCGTCTGAGAAGTCGCAGTAACATCAGGTGCTGTCGCCTCAGAGAACTCTTTGGAGACAGCGGATGATCCTGAGCTTTCGCTTTCCCCTGAGCTGGTTGAAATGCTGAGAACTGTGGCAGAGGAAAGAATGTCTGACGAAGAAAAGGAAGTGGATGCTGAGATAGATGAAATTATATCTGAAGAAATGGGAACGGTAGATTCCATGACAGAAGAAATATCCGAAGAAAGTTGAGTAGATGAAAGTGCATCAGTCGCGTCTGTGGTACTGGCCTCTGAGGAGGGCTCGCTGCTAGAGAAGGAGCTTGTGCTGTCTGAAAGGCTGACATTGCTTGTAGTGTCAGAGGCCTGGCTCTCAATCGTAGATGAGGCACCATCACCAGTGGTGACTAGACTCAGAGACGACACCGAGTCCGTTGAATGGACGGTTGATGCAGTCTCCGAGTCAGTGACGCTACTAGCTTTGGCACTCGAATCTGCCGATACCATCGAGGTGTCGCGCTGTGGTCCAAAGGTGGAAGGAAACGAAGAAGACTCAGAAGATAGAGTGACAGACTCCGAGGAAACGTTCATGCTGGAAGCGACACCAGTTTCAGAAGAATCCCGAGCCTCGGTCACCGAGCCGCCAGTCTGCGACGAGAACTCCACGGAGGACGAAACTAGACTCGTTAGCTGGAACAGGAAGAAAGAAAGTCAGAGTACTCACGGATTTCAGATTCAGCAGAGGTAGCAGGTGCTCCCGTGTAGTACGGAGGAGGAGGGCCGTAGCCGAAACCAGTTGCGTCGACATTGCTTGGTTCGCGAGCCTCGATGAAGTTGTCCTTGCGCACAAGGTTTGGGTGCTGTCGGCGAACAAGCTGAGCTGAGCCACCAGAAAGGCAGATCAATATCAGAACAATCGGCAAAAGGCCGAGAAGAGGAATATTGGGAGGTCTCATGGTGAGGAAATAAGAATGCTGCTACTCAACATCAGCATCAGGTCGCTTCTCCTCGTCTCCAACTGAGAACCACACAGGAGAAAGAACTTACTCTAACGAATGATATGCACTCGAAAACACTTTGATAGGTGCGAACGAACGTATGAATGCTGCGGGAAGTGGTATCGATACAAAGGAGCGGAGTGTTGCGGGCAGGAGATATCTCGCGTTGGGGTTGACGCGAAGATGAGGAGAAGTGAGGTGGAAGAAAAGAAAGCGAAGGAAGGATGAGAACGAGCGAGAACGCGCGGCACGAAGAAACAAGAAAAAGAGGCGAAAAAAGGTGTGCAACTTGCACCAGTTCTCTCGCAGTGCTTGCCAGCTGCCCAGCAAAGGGGGGGAAACGGGTGCTGATACCTTATAGGCTCATATTCCTTGACCACCGTTCTCTGGATTCGCCCCCTGTTAGCCTATCACAACATGAATGTACAGACGCAACTCAAAGTCAGATAGATTACGAATGCCTCACCTCGGGGGTCTTGCGTGTTGGTAGGGAGGGAGTTGTGTGTCCTCCAACCCGCCCCGTGGCCCGTCATACGTTGCCCGTCGACGGCTGCGAAAAGCCTTCTTCCCACGCCGTGGAAAATATCTCCGAGAGATTACTTCACCATGTTTCCCGTCAAAAATCTAGCGGTCTTTGGAGACGGGGCATCATCCCGACTCCATATGCTGGGATGCGGGAACGGAGCGGGAGCGGAAGCGGCGCTTGAGATATGAGTAGAACTCGGAGCCGAAGTATATTACCGTCCTTCCATGTGCTAGGACCGGCGGTTCCTAATTGAGGTTGCATAGCCGCTTGCTTGCAGTCGTCGATTGCCATTCATACCCCTTTCGCCTCATCAACCGGTGCTTGTTCCAATGTGTCATGTTACGGGCCATCCTTCATCTCCCCATTCTATCCACGGGATGGATGTCACAAGAAAGACACTTACAACTCCTGGTCCGTTATCTGAGTGTGCTGTAAATTGTTAATGATGAACCCCTGAGAGTATCATGACGTCTCGAAGTTCAAGACAGTTCGAAGTGAGACCAAACACCGTTGGCCCCTTTGACATATGTCTTCTGCACTTGCGCGAGGAGTTTGTTGACTCAAGTACAAGTCACACAAGACTCGCAGCTACATATCCCTCGCACGCCCGTGTTGCATTGTGCATCCTCCTGCGGGATCTGGCCCACCCCGGTAAAGTGCCTGGCAGAGAAGATCTCGGCCGTGTTCTGCGCTTGATGCACGAAACATCTCGGGCCTTCCACCATTCGGGGTTAACGGCCGGGCTGTCGAGCGTCGCACAGTTTAAGGGCCCAGAAGATCCAAACTGACATGCCCAGGTACAGCAGTAACACCTGCAGCTAGCCTCGGCAACGAGGCGAGATGCAGCTTGCCGTCGGACTGCAAGGTTGCAGTTTCCTAGGAGGGACAGGTTTGGCATTCTGAACGTTGTCCCAGAGATTCATTCTATGGCGTGGATCTGGCCTTTGGCTTCAACTGGAACCGCCGAGGAACTCCGTATCGACATGAAAAGCGCAGCCGACTCTATCCTACTAGGCATTATTGGCCCAGCTAAATATCGAAAAGCTAAGGGGTGTCATCTCCGCCAGGAACACACTCAATGAGCTCTAATGATAGAGCACTCGAGAGCTTATTGTTGAGTGATCTTGGTTGCCTCGCACCTGTCCTCGAAATTGGATTATTCATGTCGGTCTTCAACAGGTGACGAGTCCTTCAGAGTGACGTATGAGTGGAAAGTATCCAGGGCAAAAGCGGCGATGGTTGCGAGAGACAAGACAAGACCTTTTTTGTGAAATAAGAGAAACAGATTCATTGCCTGAGAGACACAAAAAAACCTTGCTTCATTACAATCCCGTGATCATGAGCCGCCTTCCTGCCTTAAAACTCTTAACGTGGGTAGAGGCACCCGGGTAAATAGGCAGGAGCCATCGGCTCAAGCTGCCTTACTCTAGCTCTGTATGATCTCCTTCAACTCCCGCCTTGAAAAACCATCCCAAAACCTGTCCGTCGTACCGAATCCCTCCAGGGATATCTTTTCTCGCTAGGGGTGAGCTCCGATGAGTCAATGTGGTGAGAATATCGGCTCGTCTACTCAGCCTTCTCGGCTGTCTCTCGCAGGGATGGGGCCGTTTCATCAGTCATGGTGGTATTCTTGTCTTCGATATCAGCAGCCCACAAAGCAGCGCCGACTGCATGGTGTTAGCTTGTATTCGTATCTATCATGTTTGAACGACTCGCCTGTGTTGGTAAAAGTAAAGAACATAGAGGCAACCGGGATCATTTCGAGAAGAGTGGCAACAAGTCCGAATCTGTACCAAGGCATCGATTAGCTATGTCCAGCTCCTCGCGTGCTACGCTTCACCAGAAGGGGTCCGGAATATCATGGCGCGGAAAGGTTACGTACGCTGTGTAAGGGCCGACGTTCTTGTTAAGCCAATCCGACCTCTTGGGAGCCGACCATCGTTTGAGCTGGAAGTACTGGAATATCATCAGCACGACGGCACGACGATCAATGGCAGAGTGTTACTTACTCGATCATGAACTCCCTTACCTCGGTTGCGACCTGAATCAGTCAGTAAGGACAAAACATGTGTGATGGAGGGTCTATTGACCTTGGAGAACGATAAATATCGCGGTACCGACGACAGGAATGGCATTGAGAGGCAGATACATGACGTAGCGAATGATGGCCTTTGGGCTGAATCTCTCAAATGGGCTCTTGAGGATCTTGCCCAGCTTCTGCATCGGATCACTGCCAGATTTGACCTCTCTTCCCTCGCTCACGATCTGAGTGTCTCCGCGTGCCAGCAGAGTGCCGTGGAATGTATCAAGAAGTGCATCCTGGAGGAGATAGTTTCGAGAAATGAGGTTGATGATGGTGGTGCTCTCATTGAGAACAAGCAGACTGGTGGTTATAACTGCAAGAGGTCCGTTGACAAAGACGAGAACGGCGAGCTGTGGAAGATAGGTGAATGCGAACATGCCACCGATGACACCCGTGGAGAGAAGGATCAAGGGACCGAGCTTGGAAAGGAATGGCGCCCATAGCGAACGGTGGGTGATGAGATAGATGATTCCCTGTATCGAAGGTGTTAATGAGTACTCTCTCTGAGATGGAGGGGACGGAGTCGTGCCTTGATCGGGTAGAGATAGGCCTTGCTCTTGGCGGCGTGGGCGACATGCTCTTTAGCCTGCGCATAGTCTTCCTTGCTAAAGGGTAATCAGTCTGCTGTTATGAAGGGCTTGATCTTGTCGTAGCCTTACAAGACTTCTTGAGCCTTTTCCCCTACGGAATCAACCATTCGGTTCCGCTTGGGCTGCTGCTGTTGCTCAGATGCTGAACCTTCTGCTGAATCGGCCATGGTGTGTTGCTTGAGATGAACTAAGCGAGTGGTGGGGTGAGGTGGAATGGAAATAGTCTGAATATTCAGCACCGGAGTTTTGACTAGAGGAAGTGAGTCGCTTGGTCTTGATTGTTTATATCGTGACGGAGTCGACAATCACAAGCTTTCCATTCCAACAAAGCCAAGGAAGCTCAAGGGAGGAAGCTCTCAAATCGATGTCGTCATCTTGGCATGCAGCAGAAGCTTGGTTGGCGGGGCGCCTTTGACGCTCAGGCACGTGGGGCTTTGGTGCAGCTTGTGTAAATGAAGACCAGCTACCTGGGGTAGGTACAGATCATGGGAGATGAATTTCACCACAACTTTAAAGACACCTGAGAATAATTAAAGAATACCTTGAGAATATAACTTTGATACGGGCATACATATGTTCAAAATGACTAGATTTAATCGTATCTCTGGCAATGATAAAAGCAAAAAACCATTCTCCATGTTGAGCATCGTAGGGTAGGTACCAAAGCAATACCTCCATCCTATCATTACCAACCTTACCTGTCACCTACGCTAGAGGGAGCAACACCTCCGCCTACCGGGTCACTCCTCCGAAGACAGTGGAGGTAATGATGGTGTTCTTTGCTCATCAAGTGATTGATATAAGAATGCCATCAGTTTCAACCTCCAACTCCTGGTCTGTTGGCCCAAATACAAGGAACTGCATGCAGCCATTTCCCCTTTCAGAGAGACAGCGCCAAGAGTCATCCGCCATCAGACGTCACCGGCTGATCTGATCCATCCCCCGGGGAGCAAACGTCCAGAGGACCCGCCCCGCGCCGTGGGCTGACTGACCCACCTTCGGCCCCAACCGTCGGGAGCCTATGTCGAGAGTCCCGGGACCAGACGTTTGAACTGGCTTGTCCTACCTTGGGAAGACGTCGTTCCTCGAAACAAGGCAGAGACGGGTTGAAACCCCACGCTATAAGACACTGAGACACCCTCTTCCTGCTTGTTGTAAGAAAAGAGCCCCCTTTTCCTTGTACACTTGTGGTATGTCGCGTGAGCCTCAACGTCTTCCCCCCCACGTCCAATTACAAGGCATCGGCTGCTGATCACTCCCCAAGATGACCGGATGCGTCACAGGGGCGCGTTGTATAACATCAGTCGAACCCGACGTTGACGACAGCCTCGTCTAGATGATGAGAACATTGGGAGCATCCTCGATACCTTTGTCGAAAGAGTGATAGGAACATCATCATGATGGACCAACGATATATCGCGAACAATCTTCCCGCGCAGAGCTTGGGATCAGATCCCAAAGAGCTCCTTACGTATGCCCTCGAGCTCGTCGTTCGACACACGCCTCCTCGAGAGGTATACCACGACCGTCATCTAGGAGGCCTCTTTACCGGCTACACGGGCCTCGCCTACCTGTTCCTCCAGATGTCTGAAATGCACCCAGACCTACTCATCTCGGGTCATGAGTTGATATTCTGGGCACGGCAGTATCTCACCGGCGATCGAGGACATTTGGTCTTGGAGAAGGGTAACTGTGGCATCTCGTCTGAGAAGTTGTCGTTTGAGGCGGTGCGAGCATGTGTGACCAAGGATCCGGGCCACTTGGTCGACTTCCTGGCCAATATGCCAAGGCTTCTTGGCCCATATTCGAGCCCTCAGGATGACCCCTTTCCATCAGAGATACCATATGGACGAGCCGGTACCTTGTATATGCTGCGGATGGTCAGACACTGGGTACCAGGGAGTGCAGGGCTCGTGGAATCTCCGTTGCGGCGGTTGACGGAGAGAATCATGGCGACTGACGACGATGGCCGAGGCAACTGGGAGTGGCATGGGAAGCGATACTTTGGGGCTGCCCACGGAGACATGGGCATCATCACCCAGCTCGTTCTCTCCAACCCATCACTCGCTCCACAGCTCTCGCACCGACTCGAGAGACTGCTTGAACTTCAGCTTCCAGACGGTAACTGGCCTTCCAGTGCGAGGAACCTAAAGGAGGGAAGAAGTGCAAATCTCGTACAGTGGTGTCATGGCGCCCCTGGCTTCCTGTACTCACTCACCTCGTTGCGTCCGTATTTCCCACACCTTCAGGACCGTATCGACTCGGCCGTGGAAAAGGGGCAGAGCATAATCTGGCGACACGGTCTGCTCACAAAGGAACCGTGCTTGTGCCATGGCATTTTTGGTAACGCCTTGTAAGTCTTACCGCGGTGGACCCCCTTTTTTTCTCTCTCACCTTGATGTGCCTTGGACCTCGGTTATCAAACTGACCTCGGAATAGAGTCCTGCCTCGTGGGCCCAGTCGAGAACACTTCCTCGCTCTGGCGACCGCCGATGCTGTGGAAAAGGTCCGCCGACATGACCCAAACCTGTTCGAGAATGCCTCCTATGGGCACAAGGCTTCAGTCCTGATGAATTACTTACCGAGTGCTGCATGGACATGGGCAGTCTGCGAGCAAGAATGTCCCCGGCTCATCATGTACAACGACCTGTAACAGAGGATGATGGATGGCTTGATGCCATCTGGCGGTGGAAGCCGTGGTTAGGCAGTTTGGCAAGGGAGCGATATCGGATGGGACGCTGGCGTCTTCTATTTTTCCTTCTTTGCCACTTGGGTCTCCCATAGTTTGGTTGCGAGATGGACGATGACTTCAACCTGCAGAAGCACATGGACATGGCATGTCGGTACTAGCTAGCTGCATGCTAACCGAGGATAACTGGGCATGCTGTGAGGACGGGGCATTCACGGGATCGGGCCGGCGAGCATCATCATCCTTGGGTTTTCCAGCCCAAAGGTTGAATACCCGCCCCCTGAGCTCGTCCCACGTCTTGGCCAGATAGTCCATTCGATCGGGAAGCAAGAAGAGGCAAGACCCAAAAAAAGCCAAGTTTGCATTCCTTGCGTGATAAGTCGTCCGGGGTGGTTCGTGAGATCCACCCTCACATGTCTGTCGCGCGGTTGGCGCCATCTGTTGTCTGGAATCCACACCTCGGCCGTGGCTGGAGATTTGTCGGTGTCTTGGAGGCGCCCGCCATGGACAAGGCTTGCATTCTAGAGGATAACTCTTTGATGTTTCGACGTGCCGGGGCTAGCTATTGGCCCCTGCTTGCTGTTGTGCCAGATATGATAGGGATGCGGCTGATTCTGAGGCTCATCAGGCCAAGATCCACCGCCAACACCGGAAGAATGCCGAGTTTCTAGAGGTGCCGAGAGAGGATTGGACGCCCAGCGATAAGGTGAGTGGATGGTGAGCAAAGAGCCCCATCGAGTCCCGGTTTTTAGTACAACCTCACCTTAAAGACCCGGTTTATAGACGTGACGAGCATCGGTCCAGCCGAACAAGGCTCGAGTGCCGAAAGGTCTGGATTAGTAAATGGAAAAATTTGTCCCTGAAAATTGGGCTGAGCCTGTGATTTCTTGTCGTGTACTTCCAGAAGCTCGAGCTGCGTGCCATGATTCTTATCGTGACATGGCGACACTGCGGCCGAACGAATGGCGACGGCTCGTTGGTCATCTCTCGGCCGAGTTCCTGCAGCGGATATAACACACCTTGATGCCATTCCCGGATATGTGGGGCCGAGGACCGGAAGCTCGCCAGATGGGGCCAGGGGCGTCTCAGGGCTCAGGCCGAGGGCCTCGGACGGTCTAAACGGGTCGTCAAGAGATTAGAAGGGAACAGGGTTGAGGCGTCGGCGATGAGGCGCGCGCAGGAAGAAGGAATGGAGCCAAACGGCCAGCCGTTCATGCAAGACGAGGCGTGGCGGTTCGAAAAGCAACTCTGAAGGCAAAGACAGACTTGTCCTCAAAGGGATCGAGATCACAGACAGATGAATGGAGTCGAGATGGGAAAACGAAAACTCGCAGGGAGCGTAAAAGTGGGCTTCCACTTACGCACCTGAAGCTCGCTCATCCATGTACTGGAGACTGGATCAGAGAAGAGACGATAACGTCAAGGAACCCCTTCCATGTGCCATGAACGGTGAGGCATTTCCAACAAAGCAAGCAATAGTCCCCATCACCATCCCTAGCATGTTGTATGCATTGCATTGCGTTGTTTACATGGCAGGTCATGGGGGTCATGGATGGGATCTTTGCGCTGCAACGTCCGCGGAGCAACAGCAGAAATAACAGCGACCCGCCGAAATTGGCGCCAGAAAACGTCAAATCATGGGAATAAGCTCCGATCGAGAACTGGCCGTTTTCCCGTTCCCGTTCCCGTTTCGCTGTCGACGTCAGAAGGTAATGTCGGCGGTTATATCGCCGACCCGATCGCGAGGTGGAGTCACACGCCTCCCGGCGGAGGGTCGGCGGTTATGAGAAGCGACCCGACGACAAGGCTGCTGCAAGCTATTGAAGCGGCATTTTTTCTTCAACGGTGAAAAGTAGGGTCGCAATCCGCGAAAAAGAAGGCCATGACTTCATTTCCATCAAGGGGAGTCTGTGTCCCCTGGCGTCAAACACCCTGATCTCCAGCGCAAGCGTCCTGTCGGGTCTTGAAGAAACGCTAGGCTGGTCGGCCGCTGATGTTGATGGGACCGGTGGGTATTGCATCGGCACCGATCAGGGTTATTCGGATCCGTGCAGACACTGGAGAAGAGAGAAGACGGGCTAATGATTCGGCCAGGGACCTTGGGAGCTTTGCTTGACAGGCTGGGCTGGCAGGCTGGCCCCCGTGGCTCGGAGCGAAAATGGCCATGGCTTGCCGCTCCCGGCACCGAGCGCGGCAGGGTGCATTTGTTCCCGCGAGCTTCTAGAAGATGGAAACCCGGTGTTCGGCATCCATTCCTAGGGGTGGCAGTCGATCGACCCTTTTTTGCCTCGTTTGTGATCCACTCACACGGACGCACGTTTTCGGCGGCTGAATTCATAGGGCCACGGGCTGTCTTGTTGGAGATTTGAGAGAATCTGGCTGAGATGAGACTGTGACTGTCTAGGCTAGAAAACGTGCTCTCGGCTCTCGTGGTGCCGACGACTGGACGGTCGTTGTGAGATGGCCCCTCCAAGATTTAGACACTTTGATTCGGTGGCCAACGACGTTTTAAGCTTCATTCGTTTTGCTATCACCATGACATCAAGGTCAGCCAATTGCGCCCGTCACAAGTCACGTTGGCTGCAGAGAGCTCTTATCTCCGAGAGTATATCAGACAAGTGATATTGACTCTAGTGATGGTCAGATAATAGCTTTGGTGATGGTGATGATGGTGATGATGATGATGATTATGGACGTGAGAAATGATAATGTGCTTTGTGATGGAATGGAATGGATCCATTGTCAAGTGTGGATGTGAATGGGTGCATTGCATGGTCAGAAAAACCCACTCACCACATGAACGTGATTCAGATTGATGAAAAGAGTCATGGCAAACTTCAGCCCTGGGAATGATCTTATTCCCGGAGGCTCACTGCTATTGCCGGCGCAAAAAGAACTAAGACGAGCTAGCGCCAAATGGGCGATCAGGGTTTTTCGCTTTGGCCATGCTGTCATTGACTGCCCGAGGTGAGGAATCATGCACCAACACGACCCAATCGATGGATGCAACAACGCATCAAAACAAGACGCACACGCCATGTTCTGTTCCGTTCTCGCATCTCGCAGTAAGCATGTTTAGCACCATCACTCCAACACGAGAGTTTGAGACAAATCTAGGCCTGCAGTGAGAATTAAAAAAAAAAAAAAAAAACGTGATGGTAACGCTGCTGATTTGCTCAAGACTGTTCTTGTCTCAGTGACAGATCAAGACGTATGACGTCGGTGGTTGCGGCCTCGGGATGGTGGTGCCGTGGGGATGAGTTTACTAACCAACCAAAGAGACGAGATGCGATTAAGGAACAGCGAGATGAGGCTCAAGGTTTTGCAAGTCCCGCTGTCCTAGCAGAAAGCCAAGTTGACGAGATGTCGCCGAGCCTCGTCCGCCTCCCTTGAGTGCCGAATCAGAAATGGCAGCACGTTTTCTCGGGCTCCCGTTTGGGCTTGAGGCGGTGGCTAGAGGAAAGCATCTCTGCGTACAGCTTCAACGGGGACTCTAAGCGAGGAATGGATGTCTTGTCGGGGGCGTCCTTGAATGCTTGCTGGGTGTCAAGGGGAATGGGTCCATCCATCCATTGTGATTGTGCCCAAAGCAAATGTCTGGTTTAGCGGTATCCACGATGCAAAATTGAAAGTGGGATTTTTTATTCTCTTGTCTCACACTCAAAATTCGGGGGACCAGCCGGTAGCTGGAGAAAAATAGGGGTGCGAGAATGGAGCGAGATGAATCTGGGCACGGTACAAACACCATGATGAGATCATTGAGATGTATGGATGGGCCAAGCCGCGGAGCCCATGCCATGCTATGCCATGCCCTTACCAATTACTCGGGAACCAGGCACGGGGTCTTGTGCCGGCAAATCATGAACGGCAAAGAGAAGCAAAGCGCATGTGAATTCTCGACATTTGGGAGAAAAGAAGCATGATGCGGCGAATGCGGCCTGGTAATTGCCGCCCGCGGAGTCCGGTCGGGGTCGGCCCTTGGAGAAGTCCGGAGTTCAGGCCTTTTCCTCTTGAGTCCTGACAAAAACTCGAAACCTGTGACCTCAGACAGACCCAAAACACACACCCCCTTAGCCCAACGTGCAGAGCACCGCACAGTAGGGGGGGAGGCTAGTAAGCCATGAGCCATGATGCGTCACCGCGACGGCAAAAGCCCGCCGGGCTGGCACTTATATCCGTGCCGGGGCGGGATTTGGAGAACCACACCTACCTCACGCCAGGTACCCTCACAGCCTTGGGGCGGTGCGGCGGTACCTGGGGCTGCCCCCTGGGATTCCCAATGCCGACCCTCTCAGCTCGCTCGCTGCGCTGATCAGCGCAACCTCGCCAGCCCTACATGCGCCCAACCACACGCACCTCGCGGCTTCACCCAGAGGCCGGGGAAGCGAGTTGGGAAGTAAAAAAGAGTCAGGAGGTACGGCGGGATTAGTTATCTACTGCACAGCAGGCTTTTGCAGGAGCAGAGCAGCGCTTTAGCGTAGCTTTCTTTCTAGTGCGGTGGGGACCTACGGGCTGCGGAGGCGCTCATGACCACGACAAAGGCCGCTTTGTTTTGTGTCTTGGTGTTTTTGTGATTCCGCTTTCCGCTTACTCACTGATGATCGGACTTTACAACTCTCCATGGTTACTTTACTCAGCCATGTCTTGGGAAGCAACTGTGCATGAGCGGTCAAAAAGTGAACCAACTGTAATGCAGCCAGCATAAACAGATCATGATAAACTCACCCAGAGGCAGCCCAGATGGACCCATGCCATAAAGTTGAGATACGGCCAGAATGACGATTCGCAAACCTGCACTGCAATCTCAGTCCAGTCCATGAATGTGGATGATATCGCCACGTACCTGGGGGCGGTATCTGTATCGGGGCCGGGCGTCGACATCGGGCTCATCGGGGCCGGGAACCACGCCCCCCTACCAACTCTGTTCCCTATTTTTCCCTCTACGAGGATCTTGAATACGCTGCTGGATTGGCCGAGAGCGTACAACAGCCCGCGGCCGACAGCGCGCACGATCAAAGTTACAGGGCCATTGTTCACTGTCAAACTTACCTGTTGTTGGTCGAGCATGGGTGGTTCCTCTTTTTGCAGGGGCCGCAACCGCATGGCAAGATGGCCGCAAGGGGTTTCAGCGTATCCCAACCCCATGCCTGTCAGTTGAGAGGTACGACAAGTCCAGAAAATGGGATGGGCATTTTTGAGTTTCCCCTGGAGGGATTCCTGGTCTTTCTCGTTCATGCTCGTAACGAGGAGAACGACAGTGGTGGCCCTGTTTCCCGTTCCCATGTCTTGGCGGAGTCTAGCTCCATCCTGTCACGCTGGGAACCATGTGGATTTGTCGAGGCAGAGGGACAAGAGGCTCCAGAAGACGACACGGAATGGAAATCAAGAAATCTTGCATGGGTCAAGGTTCTGGGTTCTGGACGGAGGTCGGCTTCACGGCATGCCGGGGACAACCCGCAATTCCCTCGTCGTCCAGTCCACCGCTGCTCTGCGCTGCGGCTGCGGCTGCTGGCTGGCTGCATCTGCAATCACAGTCCATCTCAACCTCGTGCCCCCCTGCGGTGGAGGCGCCGAGATGCGCGTTATGCCATGCCTGCGAGTCTGTTTTTTTGTGGTACAGTAACGGGACAGGAGGATTCGGTGAGGTGAGTGGATGCTCGATACTGCGAGAAGCGGACAGAGTCAGAGAGTACATACCAACTGTAGAAGCGAGCCGTGCGGGTAGACGGCAGGCCCGCTTCTTTTTTCATGATCCTGATGATCCAGCAGCATCCATGATGATGACGAGATCCGACCGAGAACCATCCAGAGCGAGTCTTGTCTCGTTCATCCTCAAAATTGGGGGGATATATATCAAGACGTGGCCGCCCGGTGTTCTGGCTCTCGCCCCCCTCCCCACATCCCAACGTCTTACACGCATTTGTAGACCAAGACGAACCTGGACATAAGTTGTCATCCTTTAACGGTCATGATAGCTTTATAAGCCTTGAGACGTCCAACGCACATTACAGGCTTCGCACCATATCACCTTGTCCAGCAGCAGTAATCTACTGCACAGCACAACACAACACAGCATCAAGCTCGCAGCCAACAAAAACATATCATCCATCGTCAAAGCAGAGTCGTGTGCTCCACCTTACGATTTCAAACAAGCCCTCACTCACTGACAAACACAACCAATTCCAAAAAACCCCCCTGTCTCGTTCTCGCTCTCGCAATCGATCCTTGTACCTCAGCCTCGCCCTCATCACTTGTTAGTCTCGATCTGCGCCTTGAGCATAACGCGTCCTCTCATCTGCTCATCTGAGCTATCCTGTATTTCAACGGTCATCGCCCGTTTCCTACAGCACACTTTCTTCCCCTTGTCAGCAACAGGCCCAAAAGCATTACCACCCCATCCCATCCTCCTCCTCTCCTCACCACTCATCCATCCATCATCTTCCTCTGCCCCCCCCGTAAGTCCGCCCGTCGCGCGCGGACTTTTGGCTTCAGCTAGGGGCATCTTGTCGACGCCGCGGGGCGACCCACCACCACAACCTCAGTCTGCGGGCCCTTGTTCGCTCCCTGGACGATCCCTGTCGCCCTCGCCTTCTCGGACATAAAGACCTCGCCGACCGTTAGGCACACGCCCTCCCTCCCTCACCCATCCATCATTGATTCCCGCACCGCAAGCGGCGCCGGACAGTTGATAGAAAACCCTCCGAGGGCCGTGGCCCATTCTCACATAATCCACCTAATTCAAGGCCGTTACGCATATCTCAGACAGTCACCAGTCACACAAGCCTGGGCCTGGTCCTGTCCTAATCCAGCTGCGCGTTATATTCCTCTTGGCTTCGACTGCTATTATTATTAAGCTCGTCGAACCCTTTTTTCTTCTCCCTGTTGCTTCACATTCTTATTATACATACATCCTTCCCCCCCTCCCTTCCCAGCTGTCTGGTTCATCCCTCTCTTCCTCCCACTTACACACATTACATCCATCACAACATATCCATCTTGCCTCTTCACCTTAGATTGGATGACACCTCGACCTATTCGTCCCACAGTCAAGACAAGATCTTCAACAATGGGTTCAAGTAGCTTGCCCTCTCCTCCTGCAGAGGATCACAAGTCGACTCTCTCACGAAAGAGCACATCAAGTGCCAAGTCGGTCAAGCCTGTCCACCGCGCCTCCAAACGAGCCAGCTCCAGTGCCGCTGCCATTCACCACCACGACCATGTCACACATACCACTGGCATGGACGGTCGACATAAGCGTGTGTGGAAGGCTTGTGAGCGATGTCGTATGAAGAAGACCAAGGTATGTGTGGTAAACTCCGAGTTTGTCCCCCCACTAACACGATCAAGTGCGACGGTGAATTCCCCTGCAAGCGATGCAAGGATGACGGTTTGGTATGCACCGCCGGTGTTAGAAAGAAGATGGAATACAAGCAACTGCCTCGAGGGTATGTGTGGAAGAAGCTTACTCGGATCCACATGTCACTTACACAAGCCACAGATACGCCGAAGTGCTCGAGAACACTCAATTCGCCCTCATCGCCACTGTGCACAAGCTTTACTCCATGGTCCGGAATAACCAGCCCTGGGAGCTGGGTGAGCCCGAGCTCAACGACCGCGGGCAGCCCGTGATCCACAACATCGCGCAGAAGCTTGGCTGCATCCGACCCAATAGCGACATCGACCTTCCTGTGCACTCAGTATTCCCCGAAGACGAAGCCGGCATGGCTGAGCTGGCACGACAACTTGAAGATCAGCAGAAGGAGCAGGAGCCCCAGAAGGAGGTCAAGGACACAGACTCTTCAGTGTGCAACCGAACAGAACGAGCATCTTCATCCGAACTCGACCACTCCGACTTTGAGCACGACTACCGAAAGGCCGCCTTTGGCAACAGCAATGCCATGACCCTCTCACCGCAGAGCTTCACTGGCAGTGCCGACTTCGACTTTGCGCCCCCGCCTCCCGAGATCGACGCTTCAGCCATGTTTCCCTCGCAATCTCCTTCCATGTCGAGCTTCCCTGCTTGGTCAATGGCCAAGCCTCAACCCAGCGACCTGACGATGCAATTCCTCCAGCAGCAACAAAACGGAATGATGGCCAACATGGACCTGCTCAATCAGGGCCTCGTCGAGTCAGAATTTGGAACCATCAAGCCCCACGTCCTATCGTGTCCCAACCCCGAGGTGATGATGGGTATGGGCGATCCCATGATCTATTCAGGCTACGACGGCGAACCGATGCGACTATGACCACTACGACCCCTGACTGCGCTTGACTGTACAGTACTATAGATTTACTTGTTTACGGCCATTCCCCTCACGTCGAAATTCGTCACGCGGCACGGTGTTTATCGGTATCCTTTTTTATTCTTCTATTCTGGGCACATATTTGTAGGGTTTTGGTGTTTTTTTTTTATCTGTACGAAAAGAGGATGCGAACTCGTAGAATCGAGTGTGTCCTTTTGGCGGCTGGCGTTGGATGACTTCTCTCAAGGCTGGACAAATGGGAATCTTGTACAAAGCTCCCCCAACTCGATGCCACGAGACGGACAACGTGGAAGTTGGAAGCGGAGCAGGCAGGCAGGTTGGCAGGCAAAGGTGTGTGAAATACGGAATATGGGCAACATGATACAAGACAAATGGAACATGGCACGAAAAGGAACATTTTCTCTCTCCCTCTCTTTCCAACCCCGGGCGCCAGGGGGGAAAGGGGGCTGGGTCAAACAAAGTGCACACTCGGGCAAGGTAAACCTTGTGAAGGTTTTCTGGGGAAAAGAAGCATATTTTCTTGTTTTTGATAGACGGCGCATACCATTTAATCCGAGTCCCCGAATTGCCACGAAGAAATTGTCATTTGCCGTGACTCCAAAACTCTTGTGACGGCTGTTTTCGTCTCCTTGTCTCAAATTGAACGACAATTGCCGAGCCCTATGCATGAGTAGTACCGTAAATATGGTGTGAACTCGGGTCTTGTTGGCGTTTGCTTTGCCGTGATGGATGGGGGATGGATGGATCTGTCAATGTCACATTGATGAATTCTCCGTTGAGCCGTCAATGGGATTCTAGACCTGCATCCAACCGGCAGCAAAGAGACGGACAGGGAAGGGATCCCTCCCCCATCAGATCATGAAAAGGGTGTCACACGTCATTGACTACAGGAAGTATCTTTGGTCCATTCTCGATTTGTCTTTTTTTGCTCTGCTCTGCCGCTGCCGCTGTCCATCGGGGCCCGAGACCGAGATCCACCACGGGCTGTAAAGGTGGCCGAACGGGAGACCCAGTAGAAAAAACTAAAGTCAAGAAAGAGAGGTGAACGGCGTCCGCGCGCAGCAGCATCGCATTCGCACACGCGCACACCTTAAACTCCGTGATTCCGTAGGTAAGGTATCTCTCTTCTGATGGAGGGAGCGGAAACGGGCGCAAGTCCGCACCTTGCACATGGCGTGAGGGGAGGACCGGGAACAGAATAATTGGAGAATTTCCCATCTTCTTCTTCTGCTCTGTGGTCAATTTGTGATTTGAATGTTACAGAGCAACATGTACAGGTATCGTTATTCTTCTGCCTCTGGCTTAGCCTGGAACTGGAGCCCGTTGTCCATGATTGCAAATCAACCTTGACCATGATTAACGCCGAAAACGTGAGAGAGTGTTTGACATGCCATGGGAAACCACTAACGACACGCCCTCTACTAATCCAAACAGCTCTCCAACGTAACAGCACCGGCGCTAAGATGACCCCAGAAGCCTCACGAGAAGGGAAAAAAAAAAACCTAAGAGAGAGCACGTTTTTTGCTTGAGCCGTAAATCCGGGCGGTGGGTTGGCGCGCGCGCGGAACGGACGAATTGAGGTTTACCAATCCGTCCATGATTATTGAGCAGTGGTGGGATTGATGTGAAATACACAACGGGATAAGAGTCATCATTCATCATCCATTATCCATCCCCTCCAGGCCCCTCCAAGGAAGAAAAAAAAGGAGCCCAGAGACCTTAGCTCACTTGGAAGCTTGTTAGTGCCTGCGGGCGCCCATTCCAAACTGCAAGAGGTTATGTTTTGGCGGGTCTAAAGCAAAGGTCATCCTGCGGTTTGTTTGTTTTTTCTCTCCCAATTCTTCTTTTCTTTTTAAGCTTCGGCCTGGGTTTGTCATGGTCCCCGACAAGGGGGAGGAGATGGGGGTTTGGAGATTGCGGACCGCTTACGATAGCAAACTCACAAGATGGACGGCGGGCAGAAGAAGGTTTTGGAGAGGGGAGGGGGGGTAGATTGGGACATAGCATCCATAACGCCAAACAATAACGGGAGGGGGCAGCAGCAGCAGCAGCAGCAGCAGCGATTATGAGATGATACGCGCGCGGCCGCCGCCCTTCTCTCGATTACAGAGCAACACGCATTACACACGCCAGTCCAATAGACGAGTGCGGACGACAGGATTCGGGGTAGGGGGCTTGCTTCTGTCTCTATTGGAGTCAGCCCTAAGCTTTGGACAAGGGGCATTAACGACACCGACGGACGAAGCGACGGACCAAATTGAGATGGGAGGCTTTCACAAACGCTGACTGATGATGCGCTTGGAGCTGTTTTTGGTTGAGTTTCGAATCCAATCCAATCCAATGCAGTTGGGGGCTGGGTCTAAGATCCCATTGACCGCCTTGGATTTTTTGTCTCTTGTTCATGGATCTTTGTCTTGTCTTATCCATGGCCATCCAGGTAAGAAAAAGCTTCAACGGCGCATACGTACGGCATTGGACGTCAATGCTAGCCAAGCCTAAGCAGCCTCGTGATGCTCTGTGCGTTTACAAAGATCCCCAAAGCTACCTTGATTGCTTTTCGGCTCTTTACTACACCCAAGAACCTTGCAAATGCTTTGTTGATCAGTTGAGTCCCAAGATTCAAATGGACAGTCCGCGGACCTAAACGACAATGCCGCTCCCCGCGGAGTGCGGAGTTCAGGACGTGGGGTGGGCCGAACGGGCATCGCATATCTGAGATGTAGCCCGGCTTTCGGGCTCTTGCTACCCTCCGGCGACTGCTAGGGGTGTGTACCGGCGAATGGTGTGTCGATAGAAGGTTTCCTTTCTAGGTAAATGGTTCGAGCCAATTGCTGCCGTGTCGCTCCATCTCCCCCCTCCACCCTCCTCTCGCCTGCGTGCGGCTTTCCATAGGTATCGTCCATGGGTTGTCAGCATTTGGGGGAAATCCCAACCAGGCGGTTACGATGATGACGGGCGATCCCCATATCTGACTCCGCCTCTAAATCGAGAATCTCAATGGATTTGCTTCGCTGGCGGCGTATAGGCGTATCACTCTCATGAGATTGCTGTAAGTAAGACGAGTTGAGTAAAGGGGAGTATCATCCATCGTGTGCCCTTGCTAAAAAATCCTTTGTGGCTGGTCTCTTGTTCCTCATATCATGAGAGTCCACCACTTGCTCGTTCTGCTCGGTTTCGCATTTCGCATTTTCTCGCTCTGTTTTTTGTAAGAAAGCCCACCCACACACACGCCGAAGCCCATGAAATGGAACCAACCCACCCTTAAACCCTTGGCTGTCACGGCCACGCGGTGCAGAATGTGGGGCCGGGAACGGGGCCAGCCCTCCTCCGGCAGCGAGCATAACTCGGCCCAGATTGAGATCCATACTTGGATCTTGGGGATCCTCTTTTCTGTGCCTGTTTATTTTCTTGTTGCCCGGCGTCTTGTAGGGCCCCGACCGACCGAGGAGACGACGATCAAAGGGGATCGGGGTTTTTTGAAGAAGAAATTTGGAATTTTCGCAGAGAACTCTGTGGAGAAAAGAGATCCAGTGGATTGGTGAGTAACCCCTGCCTGGGCTTTAGCACAACAAGCTTGTTGCTGATTCCAAAACGCCTTTTAACTCCGGACTTGATGACTGTTTGAATATTCCGATTCACTTAAATCCGTCGGTGCATCTTCAAGGTTGACCGGTCTCCCCCATCCCAACGAATCTTCTGCAGTCATGTCGCACTCCAATTGTCCCGTCCCCTGTAACAACGGGGAGGCAGCCACTTTGCAACATCCAATAATTCCTGACGGTGGCTGGGGGTCGTCGACGAGACACGCATTTCTCTCTCGCTCGATACAATCCACGTTTAGGCATCACAAAGTGCCCAGCCCAGGTTCTTTCAAAGGGGAAAAGACCGAGAGCCAAGCTTGCCTAGGGCCTTGTCCAGTCACCTAGGGCTGCGTCACCTCTCATTTCCCTCCAGAGGCTTAGACGTGCCCCTCCACGTAAACAAAACTCCTTCGAGAGTCGAAAAAGGGCAAAAAGGATGGTGGTGCGTAGCATCTCAGACAAGGCCCCTCAAAGGCTCGGGCCTCTGGGCCTCTCCCACGGACACGGCGTATTGGCGATTGGCTCGCCCGCCTAGAAACCATTCCCTGCAAAGCTGATGCACGTGGGGTGAATGCGAGATACGAATTTCTGCCCGGCCCCTCTTGGCTCTGCTGTCCGTAAATTCAAATCCAGGCAATGGTGTTGTGTGTGCCTCTCACCACAATGCCACTGCCACAGTTTCCCCCCTCCTTTTTCTGGGCGTTTGACCCTTGGTGGACAGAATTATCGAGACGCTCTCTAAACCGACGCCTTTGGCCAGGATCTGCGTCTGCCGTCAATCATTCAATCACGACAGCCCAGTCGGTGGGAGCACCATCAAGGCCAAGCCAAGCAATGACCATGGCTCCATGAGGTCAAGCATTAGCAGCCACGGCTTGCCTCGCAGCCTTAGGTGCCATTCGCTCTCGCTCCCGTCGGGTCCTGGCATCCCCCCGCGCCCACGCATGTCCTCGCTCGCTCTTTATTACGCGTATTCCCGTCGACGGGTCCTTCAAGAGTCCGATAATCATGCTCTCACCTACTCCGTAGTTTGCCCAATATCGAACAATCATAAACAATGCACAAGCATGAATAAAAGAGTATCATATACACGATACGCTAAATGTTTGATAACTATGAATAACTCTTCATCAGCATCGCCAACTCATCCCTTACAGCTTACAATAGCCCTATCCTTGTTTGGGCGAAACGCAGCGCCCAACCTGACGTCAACTTAATCACCGCCAGGAAACGCCATGAAACAACGTGTACATGAGTCGATGGCTTAGATCTGCTTGATGATGCGAAAAATCAAGAGAAATTTGATCTTCTGTTAGCTCTCCTGTTTGTCTCGTCGAGTTTGTACGCGTAAACTCTGCGCCCCGACGGCACTCTATTCCCCGACACCCCGACATAGACGAACTGACCTATCATTGAGCTCCTTGCAGGTCATCGCATCATGTGCCATATCCTCGCCCTGTTCGTCTGCCAGGGACTGGCCTTGGCGGCGCATGCTTCCCCGGCAGACCACCTCGATGGGCGGGTTTCCGAACACGCGCATAGGTCTACCTGCCGGGTTCGGTTGGCCTCCGAAAAGCGACAACGAGATGGTCGGCAGTGCATACTCCTACCGTCAGGATAGTCGTGGTTTCAGGCGTGAAGGGCGATGTTGGTGAAACGGCGAGTCTTGCACACGGGCGTTAATACTGCTCCAATTGTTCGTGTTGTAGATGAAAGCTGCCAGTTCCTTCAATTGGCCCTTGCCATTATTGGCTCCATATGAGAATTCGATGATGAAAGACACATCTCGATGTTTGGATAAACCGGTTATATTACAAACACCTCCAACACAAATACAATCAAGGTCGGTAGAAGGATCTTGAAAGGCAGGTGTTGACACTCCGTAAAATACAAGAAAACAGGCAGGCAGTCGTAGCTCAACATCCATTACATAGTCAATACTTGATTTGAGAAACAGAAACAGGTTGTAGGTTCCACGGTGTGGCCTAAGGGGGGAGTCATGGGTTCCTCTGAGGCTGCTCTGGGCTGATATCAGGCCAGCTTGTCTCGAGGAACCTCGTCCTAGTTGATGGGAACCAGTGTACGGTCGACGTAGGCCAGGACTTGTGTGCGACCACATTGGGGGTGATTCACAATTTTGCCACCTTCAGCTCTGTCACGCTCAAGATCTTCGGTGTCCAGTAGGTACTGGACGAGACGTTCATCTATCCGGGTGAATGTTGAGAGTCTCTATAGAGGAATCAGCGAAAACGCAGTTAGGAATCATGTCCAATCATTCTTCCAATGTCATTCACTGCCCCAATGTATTCAATGACTTTAACGCTGATCGAAAGATGTAAGTGCCATGCCCCTACCATTTTCTCCATGCTCTAACAACTATCCAATCCAGTATTCTCTTCGTAGTTCTTTGAGAAACAGCAACAGCGGTCGATCCCATCCATTACAACCCTTCCAACGAACGGGGCTCGTCCGTCCAGCAACATGGGCATGGAGAATATCCCAAACTTGCAACTCGACGGGGGCTCTCCAGCGAGTCCCCGCCGTGTACAAAGTCTAGTTTCAGCACCTCTATCTTCTTGATAGGCGTTGACAAAGATGGGATATCCTTTTTGGGGAGAGTATATAGGATCTACGGGACCGACAGCGGCGAGATGCTGGAGCTTGATACGTCGACTGCCCTGCTGGGGGGTCATTCCATGGACGGCGTCAAGGCCATCCCTGGCGAACAGATTCCTTGCGTCCCCTGGGATGGCAGTTTCTTGACTGTCGCGGTGATTATGTATGCACCTCAGAATTGTGGCTTGGCTAGAAGAGTGTTGACGTTGGCCAAGGGCTCCTGCATGTCCTTGACGAAGCCAGACGCCAGGGTGAGTCGTAGACTTATGTTAGCTATTCAGTCAACGAATAAATTAAGCACACCGTGTATGGTTATAGGCCATGACATCAAGAGTGGCTGGTCACGCTGAAGAATAAACATAATAGGCACTGAAGTTCTGGTTTCTATGCGTTCATTAATGAGACTATTCTGCTACCAACCGAACTATGAAGGTCGTGTGAAGAGATGACGCCACATATTATATGTCCAACTATTCAACCATGTCTCATATAAACAATAGATAAGAAGAAATATCAGTATATTCAGGACTATTAGCTTGTAGTTGAAGAAGTGAGTGACTCTGGCAATGTCGCCTACCCTATGCCGCTCCTGGAACTCATGGTGATTCAACAACTGAGGTACTGGAGAGTATATCCTGTGGTTATAGCTTCATTTTATAAGATCTAAAAAGCTCAACTAATTTCTTAGTAGTGAATCGGTTGTGAAATAGAGGCGGAATCGATCAGACATATTTGCCCTGGTGGCTAGATTTGGCGTCCATGAGGTTACGACCGATGAACGCATCAACACCTATTAAACTGAATCGATAACGACAGCCGTGAAGGAAGATAAAATAGCCACGACTCTCTCAAAGCCTCTTCAACTATTGGTTTCCCTTTACGCACATATATGAGTACAAAACGGAAGTTCATGAAAGAGTTGAGTTGCTCTTGCCTCTCCGCCCCAAGATGGAATACCTAGGCATAACATGACCTGGCGTTTTACAAGTTCAATGCCTCAAGAGATATGAAAATTGTAGATGATGTGTTCTCAAGTCTTTCATGATTTTCATTGATGACACTCGAACCAGCTCTTCTGCCTCCTCATAAATACTCAACATAAATCCTCCAACCCGCCCTCAGGGGTCCTTGACTGGTCTCAAGGTTCACTGCAAAGTGTTGGCCTTGAGCGGATTCTTGCTGACGGGAGTCTAGGAAATAAAGGGAGTTAGTGCTTCGTCATTGTGAACATGCTCGGCAATTTGAATATCATAGTAGAACTGGACACTTTAGACAGATGGAGTGAGTGTTGCACAGTCGTAGAAAACACTCCCAGCAGAGCACAGTTCATTTGGTAAGTATGAAACAGAGCCGGTCATATTCATCGCGCTGTTATTCAGGTTCCTGATATCATAAGAAATTGACTGTTGTGATGCCCAGTTGCACGACAGCCACCCTGAATCCTCATCACAGCATTCCTCCAACGCCTTGCTCTCATGCCCATCCTGTATCCGTTCAACGCCGACCATAATACACCCGTCCCAGATGTCCCACAGAAATGCCCTTAATTCTTAATATCCAGAACTTGCTTCAAGACGCCTTCACTGGCTCTCCACCACCTGGCTCTCTCTTCAAGATCATCTGCCGCACCACCAAGAGCAGCCTCTTTCCTCCTCCTCGCTTCACGTGCCGCCGTGGCACTGTTTTGACGCTTACTTTCAAGAGGTTGAAGCTCAACCTCAAGTCGCTCGGCCTCCTTCCTCTTCCGGGGAACCTTGGCCTGCAGTGACTCTAGTTCTCGAGCGAGTTCCTGCTGCTCACGCTTTCGTTGGGTGACGAGATCCTGTGTCTTGGCGAGTGGTAGGTTCATGCTTGGGCTTGATCCCTCTGGTGTCTCTTGCGATTCTCGAAGTTGTTCGATCCGTGCCTCCAGCTCCTCAATTTTGGTTGGCATCTCTAGCAACTTTGCTGTCTCGAGCTGCACAGTTTCGTACTTTTTGCTCAGCTCGATACCCCTGCGCTCCAAATCCGTCACCATATCGGCCACCTCAGTTTTGAGCTCTTTGAGCTCCTTCTTGGCGCCGGCGTTCTCCTTTTCGAGCTCCATGTTCTCCTCCATAGTGACAATCATGGGCGGGTCACCAACAATGGCGCGAATGAACTTTTCCTTGGTGACCTGCTGCACATACGAGAAGCGTAGTTTGGCAAACAGTTCCTTGTAATGTGCAAGATCAGCTGCCAAGCTAGCAGGCGTCGGCGCGTCAAGAGCCGAGTTTGACGCATCTGATGTTCGTTGACGGGAATCTTGGGGGGTTGAGCTTGAGATGGGCTCGCTGAGCTTGATGATGGAGATTTCGCGTGTTGACCGAATTTCATCCAAGGCCTCAAGAACCTCTTGCGTCTTTGCTTGATCCATTGTGGAAGAATGTGTATAGAAGGTTTTTGTTTGATCAAGTTTGGATGGAACTCATTCAATGATTGGCGTTTGTAAGGATTTGTTCTGTTCAACGGCGCGACAGGAGTCGTTCAAGTTGCGATAGTGTTTACTTCCGACCCAAAACAGGTTAGTGCGGGTAACCTTGCTTATCTAAGGCGGTGAGCGGGGGCATATGCCTGCTGACATCAAGGGAACGTAGATTCAAGATGTTGGAGAAGGCATCCTCCAACTTGCATTCTTTTTTGGCGCAACGTCGAATTTTCCATTTTTATCCTACGAGTTGCCCATGCTTGGAATTTTTTGAACACGACTCGCCATGTCGAACGACGAGATCCTTACCGACGACTACGTCGCGGACCTGCTTGCCCAGGAGGCAAGCGACTGCTCCCTCAAGTATTCGGCATTGGGCATGGAAGCATATCGCGAGAATAAGAAGTAATGGAGTCCAACAGAGGTCTGGCAAGTCTGTTGCTGACACGGCTTCAGACCCGCGAACATGCTTAAGCCAAACACCCGGTTCCTACGACATATCATTAAAGACACCGACAACCACAACAAAGCGCTATTGGCCAAGGAGGCTGCCGAATCGAGAGCGCGGTTGAAAGATTTGGAGCGCGCCAAAGAGATTGAGCGGCGAAAAACAAACCCGAGTACACACGACATACGAAGGCGACAGATGGGTGACATCCATGCGATTCTCGGTGGAAAAAAGCGCAGGAGGAGTGATGATGATGCGGGGCCATCTTCCAGCAAAGACTCGAAAAAGCGAGAATCTGAGCATAAGTCTAGGCGCGAGAGCGATTTGAAGGATAAGGACCTCTTCAAAGAGCGGCACGACGATCGAAGGCATCATGGGCGATTATCTCGAGAAGACCGTCACAGTAAGACTGATGATGGGGAGTCGCGCTCGGAGCGATCGCGGAGGGAGCACAGACGGCGCGAAAGATCACGGAGCAGAGGCTCTGAAGACGAGGAACGGCATCGACGTTCTCGGAGGCGGAAAGATAGGTCTAGGTCCCCTACACGTCGCCGACGGTCTCGGTCCCCAAGAGAGACGAAGAGTAGGCATCGCTATCGGTCGCCCTTGAATACATCGAACGATACACGAAAGCAGAAGGATGAGGAGGAGAAAGAAGATTCAGATGTCGGAGAAGATCTTTTTGGGCCAGCGCCGCCTCCGAAATACCGCGGGCGAGGGACTATCGGGGGATCATCAGGAATCGATCGACGATTCTCAGAAAACTACGATCCCAAGAAGGATATCCAGATGGACGATGATGAGGGAGGTGGTAACTGGGACGACGCGGTGGAGGCGTTTAGAAACCGCCAAAAGCTTCGGCAAAGCCAGGAACAGCGCTCGAGTCCAGCTGGACTCACAAATGATAAGGTTTCGCGGGCTGGTAACGCGGACGAAAAGAGTGCGGAGAGTGTGCGTTGGTCCAAGGCTGGCGAGAAAAGGGAATGGGACCTCGGTAAGGAGGACGAGGCTGAAGGGGTATCCTCAGGCGGGTTATAGATGCGACGGATCGGTTCAAGTCAAGACAATATCATCAACTAAGTGGCATGGCGGATTGGATTTGGCGAAGATGGCATCGGCAGCAGGGTCTGTCTTGATTTGATTGGCTTCGGCGTACGAGCATGGTTTTGGAAGAAGTTGGGTCCTGGGACATACTTGACTCGTCGCGAATACGATAGACGACGGATTGGAAATAGAGAAACGCCCCAACTTAAAGGGCTGAATTGCTTTGTTGCTGATCCCCACGAGGTGCCGCTTCCGGCACTTGAATGGATGTTGACAATGAGGCTCTTGAGGTAGACCGGCCAACACAATGACACTAGCGCGTTGTTGGCCGGAGCCTCATGAGATTTACGCCTTTTGAGTTGAGACTATTCCTATTGACCCCTGAAAAGATACCTGCTCATGGCTGGCCTGACGCATATGCTCAGCCACGACCAAAGAGAATTGACATATCGGAGGGCGCCGCTGAAGTTTTCAACACGAGAACCGGAGCTCCCGATGGACTGGACTCTTGAGCCGATCTGGGACCCGCACGGAGGGATCCATCATGATAACTCTGGCCGACCGATTAGTTAATTACGTATGTGCCTGGATCCGGGAATCTGGTGGCATGGTTCAGTGCCATGTTTGACCACAGCGTGGTGCCACTACAACCGCGGAGGCCAGGTCGATTGACAGCGATTATGCCGAACAAGCGGTACCTGGGCAGAGAAGAAGACGGTACATGCAAAGATGGGCATCTGAGAATAAACAGCCGATTCTTGGGAGTTTCGACAAAACATGTCAATGCTCTACAGAGCAAAGGGGCCTAGAAGCTAACAAGCTCCATTACAAGGGCTGGGCTATTTTAAGGTGCACACTGACACAGGCCCATTACCAGAACCGGAACTAGATCGAATCAGGAACTTGTTGGATCAACCAGAGATCAAGGCGATTGAGAGGAGTTGAAAACCGAGATTTTCGGATTGTAAGTTGCGATGTGCAAAGAGTGCCCCTTTCGGGCGATCGCATAAGCACAAGCACGCAGGTTCTCGGCGCAGAAAAGCTTGGCCCTGCGTCTTGAGCTTGTTGGATCTAATGGAGGCCCAGCTCAGGTGACCCCTCTCACGTGCGACGACTTGCCGTGATGGCCCTTGTAAGAACGTGCCGGGGGGGGTACCTGACGAGGAGGAAACAACTTAGCAGGCCCGGCAGGACAGGACCGTTTCACAACACGCGATCTTGGGCGTCCTCCATCGAGTCACCACGACGTTGCACAGACGCGTGCTGCTTACTCTCTTGCTTCGCGCCGAGATGAAAGGGAGCCCCCCGGGCAGATCGGCGGTTGCTTGCGGTGGACGATCAGGAACCAAAGGGACGTAATGGCTGGCAGGGCGTTTACCCCGAGGGGCGCTAACGCCAAACCTGGGCGGCCGGTGGAGCTCCAAGAACGTGCTTGTTTAGGCTTTTGGTTCGTGACGTGACTTGCTGGAAGGGCTAGACGAGAGGGACAGGACAGTGGAAAGTGGGCTTTTCCCCGGCGCATGGAGTGGGCGCCTGATCAGTTACTGAATGGTGACAGGCCCCACGGGAGTTGTCCAGCAGACGAGAAGAGGTTTCCATGATGAGCTTGAGCCCATGTCTGAGGCGAGTGTCTGAGTCGGGCTTTGAAAAGTCTCACCAGGTCTCACTCATTATTCAAGGAAGCACAACACGCCTGCATCAAGAAACTTTGTCCTGGCGTTTATTACATCTGCAGAAGCAAGGCCGAAGCGGCGTCTAGGTAACTGAGCCTGAGACGTTGGGTGGTATCAATGACCCCAGCCCCCTCCCTCTCATGGACTCTCTCCAAGCTTGAGTCCAGACCAGATTAGAGGGTAGACCCTTTGACCCAAAGCCTAGAAGGAGGGGGACCGCCGCTCACAGCATGGACAACTACGGGAGGGCTCATGGATCCATGGGCCTTCTGTGGGCCTGAACCCCCGCCCTCGCAGCGCCATACCGCGTCCGTCGTCGTCATACCTTCGTCCATCCGCTCCATGACCGGCCATTGGCTTTGCCGTAGTGACTTTGCGACTTTATGAGGTGCCGCGCTCCCGCTGCTCACGAGTCGGCTGCGCGTTGTGTTGTGTTGTGCCTCTCATGACTGGTAGCCCTTTTCTTGAAAGCCTTTTTTCCTTTGTTAAACCTTGAGAAGCTACTCCAACTGCCATTTTATTTTTTTGTCTTTTTACTTTTTTGGGGCAGGTGTAGTCAGCCAAGCCAAAATAACGTCCATCATCTCGACTTCAAGTACTTACCTCGGGGGCCTGTATTCCCTCACCTCAGCCTGCTTTCTCCTCAACTCTTCTAGCCTCGTCCGTCTTCTTTGTTACACTCTACTCCGGGTTGAGCAAGGAAATATTGCCAATCCAAGCCTAGAACCTTACTTGCCTGCCTCTTACCCCCCCGCGACGAAACGAATGGTCGGTCTAGGCCCGAGGTGACGTCTTTGTTATCTCTCCGAGGTCACCTCACACCTCACCTCACCTCATCCATTTGTGTCCCGCCTCCTGCTCCTCCAACCTCCTCTCCTCCTTCTCCTCATCTTCTGTTATATCCTTCTTCTCCTCACCCTCACGGCGAATCCGCCATTCACACCGCATCCGCTTCAACATGCGTCCTCCACGAGTTTTCGTTCTTATACTATTCATCGCCGTATCTCTCTTACTCTTCTGCCGCGCTATATCCTCGTCGCTGCGATCCGCCTACGCCGATTACCCCGCCGGTGGATTCTCGTCCAAGGCAGCCCAATCCTCCCAATCTCGCCATGAGACGACAAAGTCGACAAAGTCCGTTTGGGGCTCCATGTACTACAATACGCCCTTTTCGTTATTTCCTCCAAACGCTGCCATCAGTTTGACCGACGACAACAGCACGTCCTTTGCCGCCCGTCCAGCCGCCTTTGGCCCCAAGCTCGCCATCCGCGGTCTAAGTGGTCAATTATGGATCGGTAGCGGTTTTGCTGAGGATTCTCTACTTGACGGCACTGGTGAGCTGGGCTGCGGCGACTTGCCCGGTTGGAATAAGGACGCCAAGGCCGTGGGTTTGAATAGGGCTCTCCGGGCTGCCGTCCCCTCAGTTGCCGCCCCCAGATCAGATGCTTCTACGCACTCTAAGCGAGGCGACCAAGTCTTTACTCGAAACGAGCGCAACCGTATCACCACCCCTAGCGAGTTTACAAATGGCCACCGCAGTCAGTCGCGGAACCAAGATGCTTCCGATATCAAGGGCAAGGTTGTGCTTTTGATGCGCGGCGGCTGCGGCTTTCTCGACAAGGTCATGTGGGCACAGCGAAGAGGTGCCATTGCAGTCATTGTAGGCGACAACCAGAAGGGCGGCCCTCTGATCCAAATGTTTGCACACGGCCCCGAAGTTGATAATGTCACCATTCCCTCCGTTTTCACCGCCCGAACCACGGCGCAGCTGCTGTCTGCGCTGACCCAACCGGGTAGCTTTATCGAAGACACTCTCGATAACCAGGGCAATCCTGTTCTTAGGGTTCAGCAGGGTCCCAGGCCAAGGAAGCACAAGACGCAGAGACCCAGATCGAGTGTTACCGCTTCGACCCGGGAGAGACGGTCTCTGGTCAGCTCACAAGTCAGCAGCCGCTTCAACCAATTTATTACCAGGAGGCAACAGGCTCCCTCCAACTTTGCTAGGGACTCAGATGAGACCACTCAGGCAATCCGAAATACCCTTCGAAGGAGAGCGGTCAAGGACACCCGAAGCCCTCTTCTACCCGAAGATGATTACGATGGGTGGAAGCCAACAGACGAATCCGAGACACTGGATTCCGCCTCGGTCAGAAAGACTTCCGTTACCCGCCACGGCTCAGGATCCTCGGATTCCACAGCCGATGCTGAGCTCTTGAAATTTTTCAGTGAGACCGAAGAGGAGGACGAGCCTGATTCACCAATCGACAGACCCGACGATAGGCTAGAACGCCCCGACGAGGCACACGAAGGGCTCTGGGTAACCATTACTCCTACGAGCAATGCCAGCCCCTTTTTCGATACCCTCCTTGTACTTGTTATCAGCCCCCTGGTGACTCTGACTGTCGTCTACGCTCTCCTTATCCTCCGCGCCAGGATCCGCCGAAGGAGATGGAGGGCCCCCAAGTCGGTCGTCGAGCGTCTCCCCGTTCGAACCTATCACACGGTTGCCACATCCCCAAGCCTCTCGCCAAGAGCGCCTTCTCCCTCGAGCGCATCTCCCACCACTCCTTTACTTCAGACTCCTCTGCTTCAGGAGACTCCTACACGCCCCCGGCCTAGGTCGAGAACTACGACTGGTGTTCCCGAGGACGAGTCGCGAGTTGCAGCAAGCGAATCTATCCCGACCCCTTCGACAAGCACAAGGAACAACCGTCGTAATGAGCGTGAAAAGGGCTCCAGCGGATTCTCTGCTGAATGGAAGAAGTATATGGGACGCCAAGTCGAGTGCGTAGTCTGTCTGGAGGAGTATGTCGATGGCGAGAGCCAAGTCATGAGCCTGCCGTGCGGTCACGAGTTCCACGTCGAGTGCATGTGAGTTCACCTGGTTCCATCTATTGTGAAAATTTTTGCTAATTGATCTTTAGTACCCCTTGGTTGACTACCCGCCGACGCACATGCCCCATTTGCAAGGGCGACGTTGTTCGATCCCTCGCTCACGGCTCATCATCGGAACCACATTATGAGCCGTATCGCGATGATGACAGTGATGATGAGGAGACTATTGCTGAGGGCTCTGGATCTCGCTCTGACGACCGAGAATCGGACCTTGAACAAGGCCTGCTTTCGACGGAACCCCGATCCTCACGATGGAGCCGACACGACGGTTGGCTCAGCTTGTTCTCGAGCGGTGCTGGCAGGGCAAGGTCTCCATCTCCTGAGGATCGCAACCGATAAACTAGTTCACACCCACTGCCCCTCTCCAGGCGGCAAGCCATTATGTGTGGCGTTTGGATTTACACATTTCTGGAGTTTGGTTTTTGGAGTGACGGGTCATGGCGCACTGGGTCAGCGCGCAGCATCATGAATGTGTAATTGGACTTAGACGACCCCATACGGAAGGACTTTTCTTGGGTTTTATGAATAGCACTGTTTTGTACCGAACCGAGTCTGTGGCCGGAGGCAATGAATGGGTTGCGCAGAATTAGTGCCAAGGCACTTGCGCTTGGATAGCATAGATATACCCTCATGGTCGACCGTGGTACGATGATGCGATCGATCTTGAATAATTGAGCATGTTTGAACTTGACACAAGCTGGAGTGATTAATTGTTGTCTTTGTTGAGCCTTGAACTCCAAGTTTTATTTTATTTTATCCAAAACTCTACCCTAACCAACTTTTAAACATATGAAGACATCTAGATGTAGCCCTTGAGGATGGCGGCCTCGGCATTCAATATCGAAGAACCAGCAGCACCAATGACAGCTAAAACAGTTAGCAATTGAGAACGTCAGAAACCTGTGGTGGTAGAACTTACTGTTGTGGCTCAGGGCAGTAAACTTAATGTCAAAGATACCAGCCTCATCCTGGCGCACACGGCCAACGCTGACAGTGTAGCCACGGCCGAGGTCACGGTCGAGACGGGGCTGAGGCCGGTCAGGCTGGTCATCGCCAAAGACCTTGATGGCGGGCTCGGGAGCCGAGGGGCAGCCCAGGGTCTGGGCTTCGCTCTTGTAGTTGCGGAGGGCCTCACGGACCTCGTCGGCAGAGGGGGCGGGCTTGCGCTCGAAGCTCAAGCTCACGCAGGCAGTGTGGCCGTCCATGACGGGAACGCGGTTGCAGGTGGCAGAAACACGGAGACCATCTTGCTCGACAAAGGCGGTACCGGACTCGTCGAGGCGGCCCAGAATCTTGCGGGCTTCGGTCTCAAGCTTATCCTCCTCGCCCGAGATGAAGGGCACGACGTTGTCGATAATGTCCATGCTAGAAACACCGGGGTAGCCAGCACCAGAGACGGCCTGCATGGTGACGATGGAGACTGTGGAGATGGGACCGAAGGCGGCCTGGAGGGCAGCAAAGGGGATGACGAGGCCGATGACGGCGCAGTTGGAGTTGCAGACGAGGAAGCCCTTGTTAAGCTTGCGGACCGAACGCTGGTGAGGGATGAGGTCGAGATGAGGAAGGTTAACGGTGGGAACGACAAGAGGGACGAGGGGATCGCGACGGTAGTTCTTTGCGTTGGAGAAGACGGGAATATCGGCCTGGATGAACTCGAGCTCTGAGGGAGTCACAGTTAGCAATTGTCTCGAGCAAGCTGTAGCAAGACATACCAATGTCGCCGGCAACGTCAGAGTCAAGACCGCTGAAGACAACATCGCAATCCTTGAATTGATCCGCCTTGCACTCCCTCACCACCATCTCAGCGATGTCGCCCATGGGAGCGGCCTGCTTCCACCGCACGGCATCCTTGTACTTCTTGCCCGCGGATCGGGACGAGGCGCCGATGGCGTGGAGGGTGAGGCTGGGGTGCTGGGCGAGGAGGAGGATGAAGCGCTGACCGACGGAACCAGTGGCACCGAGGACACCTGAGGTTGAGTTAGTCTTGGTTGGAGATTGAGGGTATCATGCGAGATGGATATGGTGATGGAGGGGTAAATGTGGAAGAGTAGGAGGACGTACCGCACTTCTTGGTAGGGAATTCAGGAGCCATGATTAAAGAATTGTCTCTAGACGTTCAATTGAAAAGTAGAAAAAGCTCAACAAGTGAATCGGGGGATGTTCAAAGATGTAGGCGTTAAATTTTAGCCGTCGAGTCGAGTGAGTCTTGCCTTCGGAGGCCAGACCCCGCCATAGGAAAACCTCCCCCCGCCATCGGAGTCGGGTCGGCGACGGAGGGCCCCACTGTGAGTCTGGAATTTATGGGCCGAGACCCCCCGTCTAATTATAGGCTTCGAATTTGCAACTGTGGATGAAAGACTTCAATTCAAAGTGGTATGACATCAGATGTTTCCCAATGCAATCTTATCGAATATCTCTAACCAAATGAACAAGAAGAAAAATTACATGATACCAATGCAGTAGCATGGTCTAAGCAAGATGCCATATGCTAGTCTACTTGAGGATGAATCATGAACTGATTATACAGTCCAGTCATCCATAAATCCCCTTGTAGGTTGTACCAATAACCAAACGCCAATCCAATGCACATTAGACCATTCCACCTCTTTGTTATTCACCGCTGTTCGTAGTTTGCCACATTCACGCCGCAATGGCGCTACTTCGGTCGCCGTTTCGGTCGCCGTTGGAGTAGATTCGGAACTGGATAAAGATGATGAGGTCTTCGGCAATTGTGCCCAGAGAACCAAGCAGCCAGGGGAGTGCGTTGAGGAGGTAGCCCTTGTCTTGAGAGTAGGCGACGAGGCTGATGCCGTAGGTGAGGTTTCCGCTCAAAGAGAGCATGAAAAAGAGAAGAGCAAGGCCTGTCCATGTTAGTCTCGCCGAGTTCTATTTCCTGGAATGTGAGAATCTCACCTTCGCACGACTTTTCCCGATAATTCTTGATAATCTGGGGAATTCGAGCACTGGCAATTTGTTAGCAGAAACACCAGATCTCATTGCGGGATAAGCGTACCAAAGATAGAGAGCGGCACTGAAATATCCAAGCGTGAGTCCAGCAATCTCGATACCGGTCTTGGCGTGATCATGCGATTCGGGGGTGCCGGGGTCGGCACCGTCCCAAGCACCGACCTTGTACGAGACAAACCAGCCAGCAAATCCAATTGCATACACAGCAAGCAGACTCAAGGCATTATGAACCCAGGGGCTGCTGTCGGGAGTCTCATCCTCGCCCGTGACAATCTTCCTCAGGGGCTCCATCGACGACTCGGTGTGCGTCGCATGACGGCGCTGGGACCCAGGGAGGCCGAAAGAAGAGCTTCGTCGCCGCCGGTTGCCAATGAGGGGCGATTCTTCGGAGGGGTCCTCATTCTCGGCGCGGCGAGCTCGACGGGCGTTGAGGGTGTTGTAATAGAGAACCTGGCTGATGAGGACGAGGTCGGCAATGCAAAAGTAGCCGGCCAATGCAACGGCTGTAGGAGCTAGGCGGGTGAACAAGGCACCTGTCGAGTAGAGGTTAGTGAGTTGACAGCGGTCGTTGGCGCAAGCCACCAAAGTGAATTTTTTTCCTTCAAGGTTTCCAAAGAGCGATAACAGATCCAAGACGTGAGGAATGGGCATTTTGTTTCGTTGAGTAACAAATTGGCTGGATCGGAAATTTCTGCGCTGGGGGAGTACGAACCGACGAGATTGGTGACATCGCCCAGAAGCCAGACGACGAGAAACGCCATGCTGAGGCCGTCGGCGCTCTTGGCCTTGTAGTTGGTGAACAGCTGAGGGAGCTGAAAGGGTGTCAGTGTAGCCCAGGCGCAATGCGACGGGAACGCAAAGAGGAAACACGTACGAGAAGGCATATCCAAGAGGTCAAGCTGATGCTGCCAAAAATGCCAGACACGGCTTCTGTGATGGGTATCGACCGCGCCGCGGCGGCAAACGTAGTTGTGGCCAGGAGTGGCATTGCGAAGATCGTCTCAAGGAAGCAAGTCGGGGGGAAAGCTCAAAGAAAGAGAAGTAGAATAGAGAGAGGAGGGGGAGGGAAAGCAAAGTAGAAGAGGAGAAAGAGAAGGAAGGGTGTGTGGTGCGACAAAGGTGGGTATCACGAGGGCAGTCAAGAGAGAGATGGGATGGAGTTGATCTTTCTGCCGTGACCTAACGGACGACGGAGGCCGAGCGACGCGACGATGCGAAGATGAGGGGTCAACACGAATCGTTTTCACAGGTTCTGGAGATTCTGTCAAGCTTATGAGTCGGTAGAGATTAGATACAAGAAGCAGAGAGAATTGCCCGGTCAGAGTCATGCCCGTTGTCGGCTCCTCAGCTCATGGGGCCTTATCGCGCTGCTCAATTCCTTGTTGCCAACTGAACCGCCTGCATTGGTCCAAGGCTTATCGGCGGATGCTCCGCTGTGACGCACTTGGGGCAGATCTTGTGAGCTAAAAAATGGGGAACATGTTGGGAACCATCAGTCAGTCCAATCGAGACAAGGCATCCTTGATTTTGGCGGCGCATTCCTCGGAGTTGTCTTCTTGTCACTGTTGGAAAAAGCATGCATGCAGGGTTTCTTCAGCGTCATTCTAAGGGTCTTGAGATGTGGAAGAGATGATGCTGTGTTGTTCTGGTTGGACAGTTGCTTACAATAACAATAAACTCAGCTCTCCATCTGCATGCACGCACGCTGTATCCATTCTCAATCACCCCAAGCTATCGAACAGCCAAAAGCCTCGTGGTCCCTCTTCCAGCCAGCCATGACCTTGTCTACCCCCCGTTTCGCGTGGCGCCGCACATGTCCTCATGATTCGCCATGTCTCGTCTGCCCGTCCCGCCTCCAGTTCACGAACCCCTGTTCCTCTAGCAACTGGCCGCAGCTTGTCCAGCCCGGCAGCCTGCCCTCTCAACCAACCAGAAGCTGTCGCCCCGCGGGGAGCTATCGATTTCCCATGATCCAGCTTAGCCAGCCAGCTCATAGCTCGCGGCTGCATCGCCATTCAGAGGCGTAGAATTGAATCTAGACTTTGCCTCTCTCTGCCTGTTGTTCTGCAGGGTTTCAATAAAGCTTGCATCTGCCTGTTCTGCCTCGTCTCTGCATCTCAGCTTTATCCTCTTCTCATCCGCGACCGGCAGCGTATATAAGCTGCATTCCCACGTCAGCGCCTCCATTGTTTGAGCTCCATATCTGATCCATATCATCCATCTCGCATTCCACCCATCATGAAGCTTCTCTCTGGCAGCGCGCTGGCCCTCTGCCTCGCCAACCTGCCTGCGACGATCGCATGGGGCAGTGCGTACAGAACGGTTCAAGCTGTGCAACATGTCGTGCTAATATTGACGCAACAGGTCTTGGTCACATCACCACCGCTTACCTCGCTAGCCACTTTGTCTCCAATGCGACAGAAGCTCATCTCAAGGAGCTCCTCTACAATGAGGGCCCCGACTATATCGCCAAGATAGCCAGCTGGGCCGACTCGATCCGCTACACCGACTGGGGCCGATACACAAAGACGTTCCACTTCATCGACGCTCACGATAGCCCGCCCGAGCAGTGCAACGTCGACTTTGAGCGCGATTGCAAAGATGATGGCTGTGTTATTACTGCCCTCGCAAACTACACAAAGCAGTCGCTCGAGCCCAGTCTGCCATTTTGGCAGCGCAACCAAGCGGCCAAGTTTGTCGTGCACTTTGTCGGTGATCTCCACCAGCCTCTGCACAATGAGAACGTCGAGAAGGGCGGTAATGGCCTCTATGTCAAGTTTGACGGTCGCCACTTTAACCTCCACCACGTCTGGGATAGCTCCATTGCTGAGAAGCTGTTGGGCGGTTTGCACGGCAACCCCTTTGTGCTTGCCGAGAACTGGGCTAGACAGCTCGCCGTAGAGATTACTGACGGACGGTTTGCCGAGGAGAAGGAGACTTGGTTAAAGGACCTCAACTTTGATGACCCCGTCAGCACTGCCCTCGCTTGGTCGCGAGAAGCTAACGCTCTCGTCTGCACTCACGGTAAGTTTGTGCCGGGCGAGACTATAAGATTCAGTTATTGACCAGGTATCGCAGTTCTGCCTGAAGGTGCCGCTGCTATCATCGGCCAGGAGCTCGGAGGCGAGTACTTTGAGAAGGCTGCCCCGGTCATCGAGAGGCAGGTGGCTCTGGCCGGTTACCGGATGGCGGCATGGCTGGATCGCATCGTTGAAACGTACAATGACGTTGAGGCGGAGCAGTCTGCCGGTGAGCTATAATGTGTTTATGAAGATGCGAAGAATCAGTGAAGCCCCAATGAGGGAATGAAGAGGAGGAAGCATAGCAGAGGTATTTGAATGACCATTTAGTCTGGATTATGTCTGAATTCTAGATCATGTCTAAACTCTTGATGGTGTCTTAGTGCTTGGCAACAACAACAAGTGTTCAACACTGATCCCAATATGGATGCCAAGGCCTCAACGTCACAAGGCAATGAACCTTTGGTGTCTTTGCTTTGCAGTCTAAATTACGCTTATTCACCGAAAGACCCAATCCATGGAATAGTTGAGGGAGCTAAGGACGAAATTCTTCGTCTACCCCGAGTCAGCGTCGCACCAACTGGGGACTCTGAGACGAGGGGGAACCCGCCACCGCAATGCGAGCACACAAAGCGAGTTTCATCGATTGAAACCTGAGAAAACCAAAAGGCAGGTCTCGGCAAGTCTGTAGAAAACCCTCAAGAGATGCATTGTGCGTCGCAGGTCAACCTCGACGGTTACATCGCCACGGGTGGGATCCCAAGTCGCCTCGTCTATCTGGGGTTTACTCGAGCCGAGCAACTCTGCGACACTTCTGCAACAGGAACTTATTGTCAGCAACTATATCGCTCACAGCAGGCATATGGGCGATACGAAATTGGTAATCAGGAACTTTCGCATGGCTTCTTTCTTGGGTTGACAGACGGGACATGTTTTGCAAAGAGCGGATGAATCCTCCTGTCTTTTTTGACACATGACAGTTTTGGAGGACTACGGGGCACGAGCTAAAAGAGATGGATGGCATTTAGGGCCAGGGGTAAACTAACGATGGACTTGTTTTGCTTCATAGATTCGTGTTGTGTGTCTGGAAGCGCAATTGAACCATCTGTGAGTGTCATCCGATCAATTGACAGCTTGGCGGCTATTGAAGTTGATGATGCGCATTAAACTGTGTAAATGAGGTCCTGTCAACCACTCAACGGCCCCATACCAGAAACAAATAGGCGATCATATGCGACCGACAGCGACCCAGGTCAACAAGGACAAATTTAGCAACGACAAAGGAAATAAAGAACCTGTTCTCTCCCCAAGTCACAGAGTGGAAACTCTCCGACACTCGCGCCCAGCGTCGCCGTCTCAGAGCTCAGCCCTCGAAACGCCCTGTGCCTGGAGTTCCTGAGCCACCCGCTGTAAGGGCCTGGTAGCTGCGTCTCGGCAAGGATCCTGATTGGCTGCCCTGAGCCCCCTCAGCCCCGGGTTGCAGGACGCCCAGAGGGAAAGAGGCACCGGCTGAGACGCCTGCAGCCGCATCAACGACTTCAACGACACAACGGCTTCTTGTTCCTGACTCTTGCATCCTCACTAACCGTCACCGTCGATTTTGTCGCTCACCAGCACCGTAGCTATAGGATTCTTCGAGGCTGAGCCAAGCGCTAGCTGACACCCTTTATTTCCCTACTGTTCGCTAACAGCTCTCAACACTTGCTGTTACATCACCTGAAAGGCTTCCTCTTGGCCTTTCTACCCCTGGTCCAACCTCTTAACGGTCTAAGCCGACCCCCTTGGGCGTCCCGTCTTGGCAACCAGTGTTGTCCCCGTCTCGCATACCGACTCCTTAGACGCAGCTAGTGCCCCACGATGCCTAATCTTGGTGTTTCTCGTCAAGTTTGATCTGCTGCCTCCCCCCCGGTCTCCCTCCTCCCTCGTGGCCGAACTCCTTAGCAACCAGAGATGCCCTGTCCGGCTTTAACCCTCGTCACGGAAATGCGACCCTAGACTCGGCCCCCTCTGCCGCCGAGATGAGATCCGTCTGATGTGCAAGCCCGAGACGCTCGGGTGTCTGTGATTGTTATAAGTCATGGCTCGGCAACTCTCTCTCCGGCTGTTCCTCCACATCCTCTTCATGTTTTAAATCCTCTTGTTTTCGTTCCTCTCCTTGACCAGATTCTTTCTTTTCTTCTCAACTCTGGTAGTGTCTTCTTTCATTCGTTCCTTTCTTGAGACCCAAGTTGGCCTTCTTGTGTCTGTGACCATTCCTTTCTTGTCTTTTTCCTACTTTCAAACCGGTCTGGAACCACCCCAAAATCTCCCTCAACCTCTCTATCTACTCTTGTCTTTGACAATACCATTTCGACAATGCAGGTCAAGGGCGTGATCGTGGCCCTTCTGGGCATGACTGCTATCTCAGACGCTGCTGCGGTTGAACGAAGACACCCCTTTGCTCGCGCTCTTCAACGACGACAATTCGGCGGTGGATTTGGAGGAAACAACGGCAACAACGGCGGTAATAACGGCGGCAACAATGGCGGCAACAACGGCAATAATGGTGGCAACAACAATAATGGTGGAAACAACAACAACAACGGAGGTGGCAACGGCGGTACAACCTTGAACGCGGCCAACGTCCAAACCGGCTCCCAGCAAGATGGTAACAATCCTGGCGCAGACGGCCAAGCAGCCTCAGCGACGTATGTACAACCCTTCCATACTTGACAACAGAACTAACTCGAACAAGGGATGATGCCAACTTCATCAACTTCTGTAACGGTCAGACTTTGACCAACGGTGAGCAGAACCGTGACGGATCTTGCAACGGAATTCGTAAGTCTCAACTCACAAGCCTCTACTTCTTAACTAACCCCTTGCAGCTATGGGCAAGATCCCCTCGGCCAACAACATGGTTTCCTCTGTCTTTACGAGCCCCCAGAACGGTGACGATATCCAAGCGAATCAGGACTTTGACATCTCAGTCCAGATGATCAACTTTGCCCCTGGATCCTTCACCAATGCCACTTCTACCTACTATGCGGCTCCTCAGGATCTCGATGGCGGTGGCAACATCATCGGTCACACACACATCACTGTCCAAGATACTGGAAACTCCTTGAACCCTACTACTCCCCTGGACCCCACGCAGTTCGCCTTCTTCAAGGGTGTCAACGATGCCGGTAACGGCCAGGGTCTCTTGACAGCCAGTGTTGATGGTGGTCTCCCTGCTGGTAACTACCGTATCTGCACCATGGCTTCCGCATCCAACCATCAGCCCGTTCTCATGCCCGTTGCCCAGCGAGGTGCCCAAGATGATTGCATTCGCATCACTGTTGGCGGTGGCAACGGCGGCGGTGGTGGTAACAACAACAATAACAACAACAACAACAACAACAACAACGGCGGCAACAATGGTGGTAACAACGCTGGTAACAATGCCGGTCAAGACCAGAACCAGGACCAGAACCAAGGTGGTCAGAACGGTGACCAGAACGCAGACCAGAACGCAGGTCAAGATCAAAACCAGGGTGGCGACCAGAACCAAGATCAAAACCAGGGCGGTCAAGATCAGAACCAGGATCAAAACCAAGATCAGAACCAAGATCAGAACCAAGATCAGAACCAAGATCAAAACCAGGACCAGAACCAGGGCGGAGACCAAGCTCAAGGTGGTGACCAGGCCCAGGGTGGTGATCAGGCTCAGGGCGACCAGGCTCAGGGCGACCAGGCTCAGGGAGATCAAGCCCAGGGCGGAGACCAAGCTAATGGCGGAGACCAAGCTCAGGGCGGCAACCAAGGTGGTAACCAGGGTGGTCAGGGCGGTCAGGGTGGTGGCTTTGGAGGTGGCAGAGGCGGCTTCGGTGGTGGCAGGGGAGGATTCGGCGGTGGCAGAGGAGGATTCGGCGGCGGTGCTGGTGGATTCCAAGCAGCGTCAGTCGACGGTGGCAACCAGACCGAGGCCGATACTGGCGCCAAATAATTGGGGTCAAGGGAAGCAGCAACAAAGCCACTACCTCCATGTTACGCCCTGGTGGCCTATGGCATGAGTAAGGAGTGGCATGTCAAGAGTCGTGGCCGACGCATTCCGGTAATTGGGTGAAGATGTATCTAGAGGGGCTACGAGTTTGCGCATCAGGTCTACGCTCTAACAAGTGGGAAAGCGCCTGTATGCGAGTTTCCGCCAAGGACTGGGTTTTGGTCGGTCGGTTGGCAGGTCGGTTAGAAGGTAGGTTTAGTTACCATGATACACAATTGTAAGAGTTATGTTTATGTTCAGCTGCCTGTCCTTGAAGATGTGAAGTGAATATGCGACTGTACTTTGTGAATTCCAGGGGTAGTCAGTTATTGGTTAGACTTACATGTCACTGGAGTATCATGACGAAGGTCTTGAAACCAGGTGAAACCGGCAACTCATGTCCCGGGTTGCAGGTGCTCGGGTGGGAGACCAGAAGCCAGGTAGAAGTTCTTTAATTGCCAAGTCTATTATTGCATCAAACAAAGTAACGACAGGTTTAGTGATTCCAACCAGACTCTACTCCGTATGAACAATGTCAATAATACAAAACAGTACCGAAACTAAAATGCAAAGGTCCAAACTCAAATGAAAATGCCCAAAGAAATTACAGATACGCCAATTACCATGTACGCAATTCCAAATAATAGATCCCGCCATGGACTCTGTCCGCCAGTCATGCGGCCAAGTCTAGTCTCAGGCGCTCCTCCGGCCTGCGATTCTGTTCAGACGACCCGATCTCCTCAGCAGCGGAAAGTCTCCATCCTCCAGGAGGTCATATTCGGCGTCTGGTTCCGGGGCCGACTCGGTGTCGGAAGGAAGGGATGCCGAATGGCTGCTGCTGCTGCTTTTGTTACTGCTTCTGTTGCTTCTGTTGCTGCTGTTGTTGTTGCTGTTGCTGCTAGCCGTCTTACCCTTCCGTCGGCGCTTGTTCTTAGGAGCTTCGTCGACGATAGCATCAGTATCGTCAGGTGTGCGTGTTCGCTTGCCACTCCGGAGAGTGCGTCCCTCAGTACTGGCTGAAGTTGAGGCGCTACCAGTGGTCGACAGGGATGCACCGCGCCTTATCCTCTTTCTAGGCTTGACGGGTACCTCATCTACGCTAGATTTCGAGTAATCAGACTGCCAGTCTTCCTGCGAGTCTGGCTCTTCCGAGCTCAAGTAATTAGGTGGGGGGCCTCCAATACACTTGCTCCTTTCTGGGAGATAGTCCTTGATGTCAGACAGCCACTCGGGGTCAAGTTCATCCATCGTGGGTCTATCTTCCTGGAGCAAATTCTCATAGACAGGAGCACCCGCGAGATCTAATATAGAATCCATAGAAACGAGATAGGTCAGGCCGGGGGAGCGGTCGTCTTGCTCTGCAAACATGTTCTGGGCATAGGTGACGGCCTCAGCCATGTTGTTCTCCTTGATGATGGCCACCATTTGGATAAACTCTTCAGGGCCCGAGGCCTCGTTCATGGCGCTTGCGCACTGGTAATTAAAGATGGCTGGGTCTGTGATGTAGATGGGCATCGTGTTGTAGCGCTCCGATAGCTCGCGGTAGAGATCTTTCCTGTTCTGCTTGCGATATGGGTCATACTTCCTTTCCATGAGGTCTCTCAGCCGTCTCAAGTTGACATTCATCTGTTTAACGCACTGTTTCATTGTCGGCGTTGCCATTCTTGCTCTGGTGGTGAATAGTGTTTTTGGGTGTTGAGATGTAGGGTGGGTGGGTAAATGTTGATGTATAGATGGAGATGTCTGTTGACTCTGGGTCAAATCAAAACTTATAGATGATATTTAGGTTGTAGAATAAGATGCTGGCTTTGATGAATCATGGATAGTCTTTGCCCTGTGGTCAATCAATTGCGATTTTTCTTTGTTGCGTGCTTACTTGCAACCTTTAACACCTAGACCTCTTTGTATGATGGGGCTCTGATGTGGACAAGATGCAACGATGCTACCCACTCTAAGCATACACGCATTCAAAAACCGAATTTTTATTCTTATCTTGCATTACTAAACTTGAAAGACTATTATCTTGATGCATCCTCCATTTTCCTTGGTGACTAAGTACAAGGCTTTGTTCGGCTCATCTTCTTTGTCCCTCTCTTCATCTCTTTCTATCACACCGCCTCTAGCTGAGCAGCTATTTTTAATTACCCTTTGCTCTGGGTCTTTGTAGTACTTCTGCAAGGACGTCATGGTGGAGGATTTGGGCTCGGTATTTATTGTTCGTAGATTGATATGCCGGGTCTCTGTCAGGGCTCTTTGAAGGTACGACGGCCGATGACTTGACAGTTTCTGGTATCAATGATTCACATCGAGGCATATGTGGAAACGTGTAGTTCAGTCAAAGGTAAAAATGCAGCATGTATTTGTCTCGAGAACCATTATTTGACCATGCTTGAATGCAAAAGGGCAGCTGCCGCAGTAGAAGAATGCTTTGTGCGCCAAACACCAACGCCCATTGTTCAATATCAAGTCTCTTTTCTTTCATCCACGCTTAGGTCTGGCCAAAGTTAGCAACTACACAGTTGAAAGGAGAGACGTTGCACATACCCACAGCCCTGAGGCGTAACCTCACCGAAAGGGCAGTCTCCCGAGAGCTTCTCGACAATCTGGTTGGCCCAGACGGGTGTGATGACGATGCCGGCGCTGACCAGAGAGGCAGCGGCCGAGAGGAGAGTGACAAAGAGTGTGGTCTTCATGATGATTTGAGTTGTTGTTGGTGGCGTGATGGGTGGATTAATAAGTGAAGCCCGCGATGACAGAACCAGCTGAAACGCAAAAAGGGAAATTGATTGAGCCGACAGGGGCCTTAGAAGAGGAACAATTGATTAATTATGAGCGAGAGAAAGAGGAAGAGGAGAAAGAACAGAAAGAAGGAGAAGAGGAGGAAAAAAAGAGGCGAATTGGCTCCTGTTACAGGGGCGCGACGGTCATGGTTTCAGGCCGTGAAACATCTCCACGGCGTGACTGGTGGAAAGACGGTTTCGCCTACGCGCCTAGAATTCAAGCGGAGCCCAATTAGGATACAGATCCGACGAGATCAATTGAACGACTTTTAGAAATTGTCATGATAATGATATAGAATATATCATTATTGTCTTGTTCATTGTCATTGTGAATTTCTTCAAAGACTGAAACCCCTGAAACTAGTTAGTCGTGGCCAAACTCAAACGTTGCATGACTCTCAACTCCAAACTCACCCCCTAGTTCAGCTAGTCTTGGCTTCCTTCTTGGCAACCTCCTGGGCATCATTTGCTTCTTTAACATTTTCCTCGGCATCTTGAGCAGGCGTAACAGCAGAAGAATCTTTAGGAGCAGGCGTCGCGTCCATCTCAGAAGGTGCCTGTTGTACCTTTCTTCCAGCCAACTCGTCTGGTCTCTCTCCGTCTCCAGTTCAGCAGTCTCCGAGTCTGTTGTCGTCTTGGCCTTGGCTTGTGCCTCTGGCCCCGTTGATAATTCTGCCTTCTGAATAACCACGCTATCGGGTCCCTTGTTCTCATATGGTGGACGTGACCATGTCGCGGTGTGTCTTGGTATGCGACGAAGCACCCCCATGAAGCCTTTGCCTGGCTTCTCTGGGTCATCTGGGCTTTTTTCTTCCTTCGGCGGATCAAGATGAATATCCCCATTATGATAATGCCTATCCCAACAACCCCTCCAACGACAACACCAGCAATGAGGCCAGTGTTGGTGCCGCCGCCCCCTGAATCATTTCCATTGTTATCGCTGCCACTGGTTTGCTCTGGATTGGGACCTGTGCTCGAAGGGATCGTGGAAGTTGATGTTTGCGATACGTCGTTGGGGTTTAATGTCTCGGTGATTAGTGACATCTGGGTTAGTGGACGTTACAACTATGCCACAACCATCCTTACAAGTCGAAGGCAGTTGCGTCGGCCCAGTGAGGTACATGACGCCGACTGAAGTCTTGATACCGAGAGGGTCCTGGTAGGTGATTAGAGTCCCCGTAGATCCCCTCTCTGACCACGCCTCTAAGATGGATGTAAGCCGTTTCGCAACCCAAGTCGCCAGAGCTATCTCAACCTATTAGCATCCATCGCCATTAGATACAGGCTGGTTGAGAAAAGCACCACTGGCGAGCTCATGTCGACACTGTTGTTGACTCGCGCCCTGTGAAGCGTTCTACTATGACCTTATCGCCAGAACAGGAACGACCTATCTCGTAAACACTGCCTCCCTCTACTTCAACCCCATCTTCGCAGTAGTAGAAGCCAGAGCGCTCGCGAAGTGCACCAGAGCCAGGGCAGTATGCTGTACCAGCTTGGCTGATCAGTAGAGTCACAAAACTAAAAACGGCAACAACATACCCGACGACGATGATGTCGTGTAGTATCCGATGAGATCTCCTTGGGCGACTGAACTCAGGGCAGCCCCAGGCTCTGAGCTCTCGAGGATCGCAGCCATGGTGAGGTTGCGAGGTGTAGAAACTCAACCAAGCAAAAGGGAAACCCCCGAATAGCATCTTGACCCCCGCCAATGCATCACGGGTCTTTGCGGCAGCACATGTCACTTGTTTCGAGCGACTTTAATGGATATGGAACTGACGATAATCTCCACACTCTGCACCCCATGCCTACGCGAAGGATCGGCCATGTCTAAAGAGGAAATCAGGCTGAACTTGCTGCAACCCGAGTTTTCACTTTCGAGAGACAAGCCGCCGAGTTGCACATTCGAACGATGGAACTACTGCTTTCCCCTTCAGCCCCGATTCTAGATGCCGTGAAACCCTGATATACGCCTGCCAAGTCTCATCCTCACCTTGTTGTTGGTGGTGGCTATTTGTGGCTGCAGAAACATGCATGCACTGCCAGCCTGCTCCCATGGGTGCTTGCTTACACAGCCCATCCAAGATAATCAAACGTCGATCGTTACACCAATTGACGTATTTTCTTATATCGGATTTGATTCTCTTAACGTCTACCCCGTTCAACGCTGTTTCTTCAGACTCATCATCACCTCGTTTGACTAAGTGATATCGATATAGGCTTACATCATACGATGTCGACATCCGACAAGTCTATTCACTACGAAACGCTTCGAAATGTCGTCAAAACAGACACAAACTGTACATTTGAGGAGCCTGTTGGTCGTCAATCCGATGTCCGCGACCGTCTGATACCGTCTGGCTCCTCGCCAAAACGCCAGAACTGGAGGCAACATTGGAAGAGGATTGGACTCGCGAGCATTGCTGCAATAATATTCGGCATCATTGTGATATTCGCCTCGTTAGCGATCCTCGTTTTTCTCTGGCAGGGCGCTCAACTCGCCGAACGTCGTCAAGAGCCAGCCCTTTGGCAGACCATCGTCTTTCATGGCTGGGCACCTCAAGTCGTCACTATCTGCTCCGCTGCGATTCGCATCGTCATGGGTTTGCAAAGTGGCTTCGTGGTTGCAGCCGTGGCAGCCATCATACTGGAAACTTCAGGTGCTTCACTCGTCGACACCGCCATGTTGTCAGTTGAGAGAGCGCTGGGATCAAGTCCTCTCAACCTTCTGCCCCCAGCTCTGAGGCGCTGTTCCACCAGAGAGGACCGTATTTCAGCCATACTAAACCTTTTACTGGTAACAACTGCTTTTGCCATCAGTCTGGCTTCAACCTTTACCTCGACCATTCTCCTTTCCGACTTTAGGTCTGGCTTGGTTGCATCGCCCTCTGTCACGACCAGGACTGGAATCGACTTTGCCACAGCGGGAGGATATCGATATTTCGGAACGTCTGTTATAAAGTCAAGGCCCGTGGCCAACTGGCGATTCGCCGAAACCAAAGACGGCGCCCCATCTTCCAAGGGCGACACAGGCGACATATACCGTTCCATGCTGCCCTTTCAAGATGCAGACTCGAGGAGACTGCTCGAGTTCTACTCTGGGCCTGCCGCCGTCACAAACTTTAGGACCTTTTGCGTCGCCCTAGAGTTTCGAAACTTGACTCTTGCTCGTATCCAAGTCCCGGACAGCGGCGGTGAGAGGAGCCTCAACGTCCTCGCCGACGTACTTCCCAGCACGCATTGGAAGTTAAAGTATGAGCCCTTTATCGGCACCGACAAGCCTAGTCAAATCAAGGCCCGACTGCTCGATAATTGGTATGCCTCTTCGCCGCCTAGCTGGCCGCTGACACTTTACTACTCTCTTGGCGACACGTTCAAGCCAGAGAATCAATCAACTACTTGGCCCTATTTCTTCCACCGGGCCTTGCTCTTCAACTCGACAATGCTCCTTAATGAGACCGATAGGTGGAGTGATGACCTGCCCGAGTCACTGAGTAATCTCACCACAAAGAAAAAAGGCCTGTGGACAAAGGTCATGAATGCCGACGGAGTCGAGGTTTTCAGCGCTACCGAATTCTACTTTAACAATGCCGGACCGCGGCTGTACAATGTTACCATGTCTGGCCGCGGTATCAAATCCGAGCCTTCTGGAGATTGGCGCCGTGAACCAGGCCGTGAGAGCCAGATAGATATCCTCCATCAGATGGGCGTTGGAGCTTCATTTGAAGATCGTGGTATCTTGGAGCTCGAGATAGGTTCTCACCTTCCCGAAGGTAACAGACCCTATCAAATGCCACTTGGCCCTACTGCTCTATCGGCCTCGGGTACCTCATCTTACTCCGTCACCCAATTCTCCTGGGCCTTTAGCGACTCCTGGATGACCACCATGACCATGGGCTCGATGGAATTCCCGCACCCGGCTCACTCATCCGTCTTTCAGAATATCATCCAGCAGACTGAAGATCCAGCTCGAGCGGTGCAGGCCTTGATGACTCGACTGTACCAGATGCAGTACTATGATTTCCTGCCAGACTTTGATTATAAGCAAACCACCGAGACGATGTACTCAACCGAGAGGATCATCCCGTCACGGTGGATAGGGCTTATCATCGTCTTCTGCCTCGTGGCGGTTCACTTCCTACTGGTCTCGGTCACGATGGTGCTCTTCATTTCTCGGACGAGGGGCTCTGCGCTTGGGAACATCTGGCAGGCTGTCTCTCAAATGGCTTCTCCTGCAACGAGACAGATTCTTGAGTCGACAGATTCTAAAAGAGATGATGAGGTGAGATCCTGCGTCAAAACAATGGGCAAGGATGCTGGGGTATATGGCCTGTCACGGTCAGTTGAGACGGGGAGGATCGAGATTCAGCTTCGGGAGAGAAAGGAGATTATGGACGCAAAATTGCTACCATGAAGCATAGATTTGAGCTAACTCTTTGCACGAGTCAAATAAACGATGATGGACTTAATGTTCTTTATTCTTACAAGAACTCATATTACACGTATTCCACCCACAGCCTTGTCCGGGCTGTCAAACTTGGCGTAACTCCAATGTACCAGCCCATCTTCTCGCACCCCCTTCCGCATATTACCCCTCAGTGTGCAGTCTCTCCAAAAATAAATCGTCGTAATTATGCCACAGGAACAGGAGCGGGGGCCTCAGTGCCGGAGGCGGACCTGGCTCCGGGAGGAGGCATGAACATGGGGAGGTAGGTGACGGCGAGGGACATGACTGCAGTGATGTTAGCGTGAGTTCCTCGTTATGAATAGCGGAACCAAGCAGTAGTTCTCGCTTGTCGCGCTAGAGGGGGTAAACGTACTCGACATGCCGACGGAAAAGTATCCAGGAGTGGTAGAGTTCTTCTTAGACTCTTCACTCTCACCCAGCCAGCTCTGAATGGAAAAGACAACAGCAGCCCTAATCGATTCCGCCTCGTTAGCATCTCGTTCGTGCATCAATCGTCGCTCGATTCCATCGCGCCACCTCTCCGTCATCAGGGGGAAGGTTGATCAACCCACGTACCATCCCACAAGCTTGTTTCGCGTAAACATGGCGGCCATAGGCAGGGTCGTGGACATTGTCGAGGAGAAGTCGGTCGACTCGCCCGTAGCCTTGGGCTCTTGGTAGGGGACGACTGGTGTCTTGGGTTAGCTCCTGGTCGCATCATGAAATCGCATCGCGCAGGGTTCATTCTCCGTCGGGCAGAAGAAATGAGGAAATGTCGGGAGACGCAGGTGGTAACTCACTCAGGTCAGCTCGTCGAGCATCCTTTGTGGGGGCCATGATTGCTGCTGTAAAGGAACACGGTGACGAAGATGGAGATTGGAGGTTGTCGCGAATTAGCTTGCGACCTGTCGAGTTGAGTTGAGATGGGGGAGGCTTGACGAACTGTGGCTGTGGTATTTCGTGTGGGGGATGAGCTATACTAAATGCAGCTAGATGTGGCGTCGCTTCTTGACACCTACCTAAATAGGAAATGGGTCTGATGCCCCATAAAATGACATCCAGCAAGACTTGCATCATGAACAATAAAGGTGATTGAAGCAATTGACTTATTCGATTGACACTTATCATCTTTTAAAGAGCCCTCGACGGGGCCTGTTACGAGAGGGGATTACACCAGGAAGCGTAACACAATGGTCGACACAGACGCCGCTGCATCATGAGCGTGTATATACATGACAACGGGAATCCTCCCAAAACTTGCGTCGACAACATCAGCAATACATCAGATCATCGCAATCCGTCCATAACCCATAGTCAGTCCCATAACATCCGCTCAGTTCCATAAAGTCCCACGCCAAAAATACAAAAAACAATCCCATAGTAGAAACGCCGAAACATGCACTTTGCTTGTAGCCAAGTCAGACTAGGGACTCGACCTACTCCACCCTGATGATGACCTTCCACTGCAACGCCCCGGCCTCGCGAATCGCGCATGCCAGACATCCTCTCTTGCGCCGGCTGATGATGGCATTCCAGCCTTTTTGAGCACAGAGGGCTCGGACCAGGATCTCCATGTCCGAGCCAAACTGTCGCTTTCGTGACTCAAAGTGCATCTGTTCCGCGGCAGGGAAACTGCCTCGTCGCTGAACAATGTTGTACTTTGAAGTGAGTCTCTCGATGGTTGGAGACTGAGGAACCTCGGCTAGGTTGGTGATACAATCGATGACAAGAACACGCTCGCTGCCCATTCGCGAAGGTGAGCGACGGTGAGTCTGAGGAACAGCAAGGAGCTCCGAGAGCGGAGCGTGTTGTCTCTTCAGGAGTTCCGAGATGTGCATAACCGTATAATTGTACCACTTGTGTAAGGGATGGCCTGGGATTTGGTTAGTTATGGTAACGAGTCGATTGATAATTGATCCATACCTGTCCTGTGTGCTGGGCGAGAGCTCTTGCCCAGCATATCGGAACCAGAGACATCAATCTGCTGAATTGTCGGACTAGAGGGTGACTTTAAGAAGCGAACGCGATGCGATGGTGAGCATGGATGCGCCGTGACAAAGCTGATATCGTAAGAGAGCGAGAACGAAAAGTTCTCAGGAGTAAATCCGTCAATCGAAACACCAAAGTTGATGTTGGCGGGGAATGAGAGAAGTTCGGGGTCCTTGGTGTTGGAGCCCGCGAGCGAAGCCGACTTAGCGAAAGGCGTAGCCTGGATAGAGTTGGCGGGAGCGAGCAGCTCTAGGGATCGCAGCGTAACACTCATCAACGGCGGAGGAGTGGAGTAGTTGTTCTCGTGGGGGATGATAAAGTCGGCAGGAAGAACCGAATATTCGTCAGCATCTCCGAGGATGGAAGACTCTCGCTCGACTCGCTTCTTTGCCCAGAGTCTTGCCTTCTTTCCAAGGTGAGCATTATCCTCTGATACTGTGTTAGCATTCTTGAGAATTCATGATCCCGTTCAACTTACCTGCTACGTCTTCAACCTCAATGTTGACCCAGCCCTCATCAAGGCCAAGGGGTAGAATATCGCTAGAGACCCATCCCATGCACTCGGCTGATCCCTTACCAGCTGCAATAACTCGGCCAACAATGCAAGACGTGCTCCAGAAACTCTTGCCAGAGTACACAAAGCCGCCACACAGATTGGCAAACGGGCCTAGCTTTGCCATGGCATTCTTATCATTCTCGAGGAGGGTAGCCATCAAGAAATGATAGACGCCCTCACCTGGAAGCATCAATCCAAAGATGTATGATTTGGAAAGCCATCCCGAGGAGTGAAGAGCAGCAGCGAGCTTTCGTCGCTGAGGCTGGGGCTTGTTGCCGTTCTTCTCGCCAGCCGGTCGGTCCCATGCCCCGAAGTACGATGCCCGCTTAGAGCCGTTTTCCTTGGGAGTCTTGACACCCGAAGGAGGTGGTGTAATGCCCATTGACTGACGGGCGCTCTTCGCAATGAGGCCTTCGTAGGTATCGATGCCGGGCCAGTGAATCTTCTTTGCGAAATGGGTGAGACCTTCGACTTGTTGCTGTGAGTGACGGCCCTTAATGGTATAACTATAGTTCGTGTTGGGCGTGGCCTCCTCCTGGCGTTGGCGGAAGGTGAACTTGCTGACCAACGATCCAAGCCAGCCTGACGACGATCCGGGAGGGGTAACGGTTCCCTTCGGAGTAGAATCCTCAGCCTTTTCAATCTCGACGTTCTCAAGCCAGCTTCGGGCAAGATGCAACGACCACTTGACCATGGGGGTGGCAGCCCTCTCAAAGTGAACGACGTCAATGGGGCGGAAAGCTTCGACGCCATACTCCTCGCCCTCGGTGATGGCGTCTAATCGGATGAGCAATTCGGTAGCAACAAGAATCTGCATGAGAAGCCAATATTTCTCCTCAGCACGCTCACTAGCACTAGTAGCATCGTGAATGGAGGAGGCATCGTCAAGGTCATCATTGTCGGCGCCTCCCCAGAGGATTTGACCTAACCTGATCCTCCACTCAACATGGGTAAAGTCAAACCAGACATTGGCAGTGCCCAGACACTTGAGGAGGGCATTGATCTGGTTGGTCAGACTGTAATGGTCGCGCTTGTCGACGACAGAATTGACAGGACGCATAAAAGTGTGAAAGAGGTCCTGGTAAGTTTGGACAGTCGTCTTCTTGCGGAGATCATTGACGCGATACAATTCGCCATTGCGCTTGATGCGGTCGAGGATCTCTGACTCGGGGAGGCGGCGTAAGTACCCCAGCGGGGAAAGCATACGCTCGCGTGCCTCAACAATGGCCTGAGCCTTTTTGCCGACGCTGTCAAAACCCCATTGCTCTTCCTGGAGAGAATCACCGACAGCGAGCTCAAGGGCAGCCGAGTAACCCATGGTTCCCTTCTCGAGGCCCTGCATGCTTAGCATGTTGGGGCGTTCCCGGCAGCGGATGAAGAAGTGGGCCTTGCGGGACTCGACGGCCTTCTTCTGGGCGACAGCATCATGATTGAGATCGCGGGTGAGATGAGGCCATGCAGTGAGGCCGCTCCAGGCCCTGTCCTCGATCTGAACGTGGTCGGTCAAGTCGCGAATCTCCAATGCCTCGTCAAAGGGAAAGGCGACACTGGGATTGGGTGCTCCAGAGCAATGACCCTCGCTGCGGGCAAAGTACTGGGGGGCGCCCGAGAAGAGCTTCTCAATCTCAGACTCGGTAAGGGTGGCCATGATTCTATCCAACTTCAGAACGGGCGAGGGCTTTGGTTTTGACGGGGACGAGCTGGCATTGTCCGGCTCAGAGCCTGGGTTCGGCGGCGGAGGAGGAAGGGGCTTGTTCTGGTCCGGTGGTGAACGCGGGGAAGCAAGAGTCCTTGGTGAATGTGACGGCGAATGTGATGATGAGGGTGTCTTAGTCCCTTGGACTTGGGGGGATCTGCCGTTGGAAGCTGGAACTGGAGGTGGGGCCTTGCGGCGGAAGCCTCGGTCGGGAGGAGCGGAGCGTGGCGGAGGAGAATGCGGGGAGGAAGCGACCTTGCAGGAGGCAAGAAATGTTAGTGGCACGCTCAAGAAGTAAAGAATTGAGGGAAAGAAAAAAGACAATTGGGGGACGAGACAATTGAAGGAATGGAAAAATATGACAGATTTCTTTTGCTGGATAAACGGGAACATGCACGCTCGGCAGGCTTTAGACCGGCACAAAGCCAATTGGACTTCCGGTATGGCATGGTGCTGCGGGATACAGCAAGAGGCGCACCGACCTGAGCCCATGGCCCCCCCATCGAGCGAGGCATGACCTGAGCATCAACAGAACTTGCAGCCGATCGTCCTGGCACGCGACACCCGGACCTGGGACTGGCCTTGCTTCCAGGGCTTGGTTGGCTGGTCTGAGGGTGGCCTGATGGTGCGCCATAGGGGAGAGGGGATGGAGGGAGACGCCAGGTCCCGGGCCCCTCGAGTCAGGGATCAAATGCCACCAAAAGATGAAATTGTCTCAGCGGTTATTAACAGGTAGAGTAAGGGAAAAAAACCTCTCTTTCACTTACACGCTCCCCATCACCCTCGGTCACATTTACCCGTCCGCCTCTCTCCTTGACGCGCTTCCTCGCTCGTGCAAGGAGACCCTGAAGTAGGTAGTCGGGCCTAGCAAAACGACCAGTCCCCGCTGCGGATGCACCAATGGCGCCAGAGTCTTCGGTGTCGTCCTCGGCGCTGTCCTCGCCGTCGTTGTAGTTGTCGTCGTCGTTCATAGCCGCCGTTATAGTTGTGGTGACGCCCATGGCGTTTTGGGGCTGCAGCGCCCGGGATCGCTGCCGTTCATGATGCGCCGGCGCAATCTTATTCTCAGCCGATCTGTCCTTCTGCTTCTTCTTCCTGTCCCTCCTCAATGACAATGACTTGTCAGCGACATCACTGAAAGTACTGCTCGCTGCTGGCCGCGGAGACGGCCTAGATTTGGTAAGTGGCATCGCCGTAAAGGCGCCGCTTGCGTTCCAGGGACAGCAACAGCAACAGCAGCAATGGAGATCAAACCCCGGCGCAACGCGGGCATCCGCCGCCGAAGGTTCGGATCGGCCTCGGCGATGGTGGCGATGGCAGCCAACCTCCAAAGTGGGACGGCGCCCACAGTTTGAGAGCGGGATTTGACACGACCGAGATGAGCTGCTGCTGCTTTTGTATCAGTCGGTCAAGCCAAGGTTCCGTGTTTTCCTAATCGCTACCGCCGTCAGTCAGATGTTCTCTGCGTTGGTTCGCCCTGCCAGCTGCGAGGGGGATTGGCTCCGGCGCACATTCAGGGCTCCGTCGACAATAACTCGACCCGTCTTGTTGGTTCCGGCGCATGTATGTATGTATGGGCAAAGAGTGTATGGATGGGGAACGCAAATCTCGCAGTGACAGGAAGGAAAATAACTCGCCGGTGACGGGGGCAAGGCCATAGTTATCATCGACCCCCGTCCTTCTCGTCAAGACATGGAAAAATGCCCTCCACTCGCCTGTCAGTCCACGTACGTACATTCTCAGCATATAATGCTTCCCAGGAGTTCAAGCGGCTGTCTCAGGTCGTCGGCGCACAATCCCGTGCAGCAAATAAATCCGCCTTCTGCCCCTCTCCCCGTTCCTAGACCTCTTTATCCGCTTCTCTTTTCCCTCTTGTGCAACAGTCTCCACGCGCGCGCGGGTATTTGGGAGGCCAGGACGGTGGGCCGTGGTCCTTGAACCTTGGAGGATCGTGGGCCGTGGCACCTGGCAAAAGAGAGGTGACGGGGAAGGATCTGCGATTCGATTCGCGTCGATGCACACTCGCATACAACACGTATACGTCCCAAGGGTATATAGGACCAGAGCCAGCTTCTGCATCGGCACATCATCAAGGAACCTGGTTTATATATTGCCCACCCCGGTGATGGACCGGCTATCCATGCGCCCGCCCGTCCCATGGACGCCAGAATAGAACACTTTCTCTGGCTGCTAAAACCGCAAACTGGCCATGGAAGATCCTCCTCTAGCCGTACCTGTCAGCCCTCAGCCTCAACCTGGTGCTGGAAGCTGCGGGAGTTTGTGGGCCTGGCCCAAGGAATGCAGCGTAAAGTGGAGGGGCTCTCCGTCTCTCAACCTGGGGCCGACGAGTTTCGAAACCTCCGTCGCGAGAAAGCCGAGCCAGGAATAGGAATATCCACCGCTTCTTCCAAGTTTTCTCTTCTCCATGCTCAGGATCCGAAAGCTTCGTCATCTTCAAACTGCTAGTCGAAATCTTGAGAGTAGTATCCCCGGATGAGAGAATCGGCATTTGACGCTCGGTCTCGGTCATCCTGTCTTGGATGGTATCCAACTGCTGAGTTTGTCCAGGATGCATGTTCCAGCCCTGCATAAACAACATCCTTCTTTCAAAACGTACTACTCCGTATCCTTCTGGACGTGCGTATGTGCGTGCGTGCGCGCGTGCGTGCCTTGTTCTTACATGCGCTCGCCCGTCCCGTGGCGTCTTGTTTGTCCCCAACCAAAAAACCTCAAGATTCGCAACATTCAGTGTTGCATGGATGTTTGGATCCGGGATTGCTGCTCAATTGTGTTGGTTGCCGATATCTAGGAAGCTAGGAAGCGTGATCTTCCATCGTCATGACCACCATGAGGCCCCTCCGTCCACTTTACGACTCCTTCGCGTTTCCACCCTCACCACCAGCATTCTCTTCATCATTGTGCGTCCATGTGAAACAACGGCCGCACCCCGGTTGCAACCGTTCGGCCCCATCAAAACCCTCGAAACACGCGGCAGCTTGCAGCCGCGAACTCTGTCGAGCGGGAGCATCGCCCGTCCAGGTCCAAGGGGTAACTGCATCGCACCCGATGGGACCGACCGTATTAATAAAAGGCACCCGATCCGATGGGAGTACCAAGACAAAGGGAAATGGGTATCGAGATAGCCGCGAGGGCGCAAACTCCAGCCAGGCAACCCATGTAGCTTTCTGCTTTCAAACACTTCCTGCACCTCCACAATCCCCAACCTTTGAACCGTAATTTCGTTTATGGCCTTGTGCACTCTTCGAGGCCGTTCTGAGAATGCGGTGAATGCGTGCTCCTTCTCTTTGTCAGATCATTTCACCGCCTCTCTATCCAACATCCCGTAGCCAGCATGGAGCGAGTTCCGGACATGCGGGAAAACAATACTCCAGCTTGAGCTGACCTGCACGAGGCATTAAGCCTTCAACGTTGAAGCATTGGTAAGACATGGACTAATACACTTCCAAGCTCAAGCTGGGGGGGTATCATGCACGACGATGAGCAGGTATTTGGGATCGGGCACAATCACCAACTCCTGCTTCTTTGTTCGTAACCGTAGAAGCTTCACCTCGTCCTGTCCAACATCAGCATGGATCCTTGTTAAAATGTTGGTTGAGATTCTCACTTCTCCGTCCAGCTCCTGGACCAAGCTCCCAGAGCTATTCACATAGTTCCACACGACCGCAGCAAACTGCTCGACTCCTTGCGTCTCGCTCTCCTCTAGCGCGGGGGCATCGTTTGAGAATGCTGTGGCGGTCGAAGTAGTTCGTGTCTTGGAGGTTTGGAGGGCATCGACTTGTCCGCTTGTCTTGAGAATCGCACCTGTAGCTCGGTCAAGGACGATGCTGGCTTTGACGCCAGGCTTCTTGGATAGGCGGCCAAGCTTCTCTTCGAGGGCGTCTGGCCCGTTTCCCTATCTCTTGTCAATGCATGATAAAAATTGATGTTCAAGGCGACATACCAAAGCCGAATCAGTCATCGTGAAGTTGAACACAAGCTTAATATTCGTCGTGATAGTTAACTGTTGCAACGGGATCGGCCCCTGACGACGTGATTGGATTGACGCCAGCTCGGTCGCGGGGCAGGACCTCACGAGTTCTGCCGCCCAACACCGCCAAAATTTTAGAGCCCCTCCAAAGAAGGAAAGTAGATCTTATCAGTCTGGCTGGATCAAACAATCTCAATCACAGCGTACAAAGAACAAGACCATTGCGTAACGTTGCAGGTCCTCACGTCTCTTTCAACCTCACATTTCCACCTGTTTCACCACTCAAACCGGCATCATGGGTTCCAGCAACAAGAAGAAGAAGGAGAAGAAGAAGGACTTCCAGGTATAATTGAGTCCCTACGCCTCATGTTGAACATGAACTGAAAAGTGCCCAGAAACCAAAGTTCAAGGTTGGAAAGGATAAGGCAAAGGCATCCAATTTTACAGACACCAGTTTCAAGTCAAGAGGTGAGAAGGATACTCGCATTTGTGGCATGAGGAGTACTAACAGCCACAGCCATTGTGATGGGACACCAGTCCCTCTCAACAGTCGCACCAGATGTTGTCCAGCAATTCAAGCACAGTCTATCACTCGCCTCTGGATCTAAATCCGACAAGCAACGAAGGGAATCATTGGCCTACCTCACAAGTCAACTCTCATCAGAACCGCCTACCAACCCCGTGGGGACTCACGCTGTTCTCGCAAAGCTCCTCCCTCTCATCTCCGACAGTTCAACACCAGTACGAAGCCAGCTCCTCAAGCTTCTTAGAGTTCTTCCCCCGGCAGAAGTCAGACACAGCGTGGAACCGGCCATCATGTTCATTCGAGCAGGCATGACACACCTTTCTGCCGACATTAGCAACGACTCTCTCGGTATGATGGAATGGCTATTGGACGTCGCCGAGGGTGAGTTGGTTATATGTCCAGGAGGGTGGGTGAAGACGCTCAACAGCTTCTGTGCCATGATGGGATGGGCATTATCATCGCCAAAAGCTGGATGGACGTCAGGGTCGCGGTCCGGTCTTCGTCCCAAGGATGCTTCAACATACGCCCGTCAGATTACCACACTATCACGATTCATCGAGGCTGGCCTTCGACATGAGGATGAGATACCGGACGACGAATCAGAAATCTGGGACAATTTGTACAGAATCCCCCGAGATTCGAATGCTTTTGAATATCTGAACCTGTACGGTTCCCGACGCGACGAGGAGGGCGAGATGTATCCAAGCCGGGAAGCCAGACAGCGAGTGTTTCAGCGGAGGTTCTTGGAAGCGATAATGAAAGGCGCCGACCAGGCGAAGAAGGAGGGTGGCGCAACTGGGCGTGCGGCCGCTGGTCTCGACAAAGTGTTGGGAGAAGGGATGGGCGACTACGAGAGCTCAACGGCGATGGATACCCAGGATCTGTTAAGTCTTTGGTGAACGGTTAACGTATTTTAAGGCGTAAATAGATACATTGCTTTGTTTGTATTCAGAGCTACCACCGTGCCCTGTGGTTGTTTGTCCCTTGTGCTTCATTTGCCGTACTTGCTCTCGACTTCCTTCTCGTCTTCACCCAGCCCAAATGCATTGTACAGATACAAGGCCATCTACACAAAGATAACCATATAAGACGGAATTCTATCTCTGTGCATATTCATAGTAGAGATAAATACCTGATTGGAACGGGATGCTGCCTTGGAGCCCGAGTAGCAAGCAGGTAGTTCACACAAAGGGCTCAACAAAGGACAATGCATGTTGCCAGACAATGCAGCACGAATGCGGCGACTGCATTTAACAAAGCTATTCTCAGATGAAGCCTTTAGGTTCTTCTCTGCCTAGTAATGTTTACTCAATTCTTAAGTTATCAATATCTCAAAAGGGGAGGATCGTCAACAACCCACACACTCATCTCTCCTTATACCAACAACTATAATCCCTCTTTCTACCCAAGTGCCAATTCCAAACAGGTGTTTCCTTTGCTTTCTCCCGTGCCCGTGCGGGCATCCTCCGTCACCGGTAAACAGCGTGCTTCCCCTCCAAGCGTTGCCTCCGAGAACGGCCTCCTATCCTAAGACTTAGGGTCTCCCCAACGCGTTGTGTTTTCCCCTAAGACTTAGGATCATAGAAACCTGAGGAAGCTCTGTGAATCACTGCGTGCAGGAAGGCACGTGCAGGCAGCCATAACAACAAACGCCTTCTTCTCTTCCTCTCCTCTCTCTCTTCTCCTCCTCACATCCTTCCCACCGGCCTGACACTTCTCGCGACTTCGTCGCGAACGGATCAGGAGCCTCTTCTTTTACGTCTCAAAGCAGCACGAGAGGAACAGCGTTGAGTTGTTTCCTCTGTTCTGCACCGAGAGCTTCGTAATCAGGTTTGTCGCTGCCGCCTCCTCCTCCTCCTACTCCTCCCTCTGCTCTGCTCTCCCTGTTCTCCTCATTTCGCATGTCGCATTTCCTTCATCGCGACAATCATCGCGACAATCATCCCTCCTCAACTCCTCCTACGCCTTATGTTTGTGACATTTACTGACAGCTCCTGCGCAGTAGGCTCGCATCCGCTCTGTCAAGTAAACCTGTCGGCCTTCAGCTCACCTTCTGCCAAGCATCGAGATTCGCAAGTAATTATCATCTCTCTTCTCTGTTCATTTATTCTCTCCACTCCCTTCTTCACCTCAGCTTTCGAGAGCGTGCGTGCTCGTTGCTGATTTTGACACACCACACACTATCCCGCTCTCGTGTGTGTCTCCTGGCTAACTTCTTACAGCAGAACTTCGACTACCATGACTGCCGCTTGGACTACCGGCCCTCCTTCGGGTGAGGCCGCGAACAGCAACGGTCACAATGGACACGCTCAGAACCATGACGATCAGGGCGATGAGTCTTCCAAGGCCAAGTGGGCTGAGCCCCAGGCAGTTGACTACACTGCTCTCGCAGCCCAGAACTACGACCAGGGCTGGGGTTGCAACGCCCGCTCCTATGAGTGGAAGGACGAGTATGGAGACGTTGGGCCAAAGTTCCCCGAGCTCGAGCTCGAGTTGTTCGGTGACCCCAGCACTCGCCATGAGCGCACTGGTCTGGACTTCTCTCAGTAGGTGGCCGCCCTAGCTTAGTCGTCTTCAGTATCGCTAACGTTCTTACAGGATCCAGAGCATTGAGGTCCAGCAGGAGGGACCTCAGAAGATTGGTCCGATCGCTACCTTCAAGGACGCGGGCCTTCACCCCGTTATGTTGGAGAACGTCAACCTCTGCGGTTATGACAACCCGACTCCGATTCAAAAGTTCACGATTCCTTCGATCCTGCAAGGACACGACGTCATTGGAATCGCTCAGACAGGTAAGGTCTTAGTTCGTGTCATTGATCACTATGCTAACGAGATATGTAGGTTCGGGCAAGACAGCAGCCTACCTCATCCCCATCTTGAGCAAGCTCATGGGGAAGGCGAAGAAGCTTGCTGCCGCTCGCCCCAACCCCCTTACTTTCCGTGAGGGCCTCGACGAGGTTACCGCTGAGCCTCTCGTCCTCATCATTGTCCCCACTCGTGAACTTGCAATTCAGATTTTCAATGAGGCGCGCAAGTTCTGTTATCGCACCATGCTGCGACCCGGTGTTGTTTACGGAGGTGTCCCCATCCGTGAGCAGATCGGTCTACTGGGCAAGGGCTGCGACGTGCTCGTTGGAACCCCCGGACGTCTGGTTGACTTCATCCAGCGTCCTAAGTACCTCACCCTTCGACGTCTTCGATACATGGTTATCGATGAGGCCGACGAGTTGCTCGATCTGGACTGGAACGAGGATATCGACAAGATTCTGTCCGGCGGTGGTGAGTTTACATTGCAATGAGCCCAGTATCAGTGACTAACCAGCACCTCACAGAACAGGATGAAGGCAACGTCAAGTTTAGCCTTTTCTCGGCCACTTTCCCCAAGTCGGCGCGAGACCTCGCGAAGAACTACCTCGCCGCCTCTCATGTCCGTTTCCGCGTCGGTCGAGCTGGAAGCACCACTGCCAACATCAAGCAGATCGTGCTTCCCGCTGAGCCTCATGAGAAGCGTGACATTCTCTTGGGACTCCTGGAGGAGATGCATGGTGTCCGTACCATCATCTTTGTGAACAGTCGCCAGGCTGCCGACAACCTGGACGACTTCCTCTACAACATGAAGCTGCCTGTGACTTCGATTCACAGCGACCGTACTCAGCAGGAACGCGAGGCTGCGATGCGCTCTTTCCGCTCGGGTAACGCACCCATCCTCATCGCGACGGGTGTCAGCGCTCGCGGCATTGACGTCCGCAACGTCGTTCATGTGATCAACTATGATCTTCCTTCCATGGACCATGGTGGCATTGAGGAGTACACCCACCGTATTGGTATGTCCTTCCTTGCCTTGACTTTAACTGATATCCCAGGCTAACTTCTCAGGTCGTACCGGTCGCATCGGACATCGAGGCATTGCGACATCGTTCTTCACAGAGCGCGACGAAGGGATGGGAAGCGTCCTTACTCGCACTCTTCTCGAAACCAACCAGGAGATCCCGGACTGTCTCCAGATGTACGTTCCAGAGGGTGAGGCTCGCACCAACCTCAAGTTTGAGGCGGACTCGGACTTTGACCCCAACGACGTCGCCGGTACTGGTGACGCTGGCGGTGCTGCTTGGGGAACTGGTGACGGTGATGGAGGTGGTGGCGGTGATGGCGGCAACGCTTGGGGAGGAGGAAACGCCGGTGCTGAGGGTGGTGACGCCTGGGGTTCTGGTGGAGGAGACACTGGGGCAGCGAGCGGTGATGCTTGGGGTTCTGGCGGAGGCAACTCGGATGCCAACAACTGGAACAGCGCCCCTGCTGCTGTTGCTTCCACTGACTGGTAATCTGCTCAGGATCTGTCACGGGCATCTGTCACTGACAATCATCAACATCAGGGGGTATAAAATGGTGAGATCTGGGGATCTAGTAATCGAGTAGGGGCTGGGTATACATCAAGTACTGGTTCTATTAGTCAATTCTTTGACAAAGTTCATAGCTGATGAATGCGATGCTCTACATGTTCTTGAGAATTTTAGCCAGGCCCTTGATTTTCCGTGTTGGCCCTCCATAGCCCAGTTCAACAACACCTTGGGTGAACTTCCAACTGTCTGGCTGACTTGCGACAGGATACTGCACAGGAGGGGGGATGCTCGTGCGGACGCCCAGCCAGCCGAAGCGGTCCTCGCATATAGCCTTGGTATTGCACAGGCCACGAAGACCCTCTTCGCCAGCGAAGCGGCCGTAACCAGAGCCACCAACACCACCGAATGGCAGCTGAACGGCGTAGTAGACGGCAAAATCGTTGACGGCGACCATTCCAGCGCGCAGACCCTTGACGATGGGCTGCAGGTTGGGGTCACGCTCAGAGCCATGGACAGAGGCTCCGAGGCCAAAGCTGTCGATGTTTGCAATGGAGAGAATGTCTTCAGGAGATGAGGACTTTGCGCGGAGGAGGGTCAGGACAGGGGCGAAGCACTCGTTCTGGGCGATACGCATGTCGGGCGTCACATCGGCGAGGAAAGTCGGCTGGAAGTAGTGACCTTGGGGATAGTCGGGATGGTTGTAACGCTTGCCTCCAGCAAGAAGACGAGCTCCCTGGGAGACGGCTTCGGCGATGAGTTCCTCGAGGCGATCGAAGGAGGCGTCCGAGATCATAGCACCAACGTCGGCCTCAGGACCCAAACGGAGAGCCTTGACACGAGGGGCAAGAAGCTCAACGAGCTTATCGTGGATGGCACCGGGTGCAATAACACGCTCAATACCGATACAGTTCTGGCCAGCAGCTTGGAAGGTTCCACGAAGGATAACTTCAGCAATGCGCTTAAGATCACGAGAAGCAGAGTCGAGAATGATAAAGGGGTCCTTGCCGCCAAGCTCAGCAACAACAGGAGTGAGACTCTTGGCAGCACTAGCAGCAACATGGTGGGCGACGCTCTGAGAACCGATGAAGGTGATGTGACTGATACCGGGGTGAGAGGTGAGATGGCCGGCGGTTTGGGGCCAGCACACGACAGTCTGGACAAGTTGAGGGTCGAAGCCGTGAGCGACAAGAGCACCGCGGGCGATGCCGGCAAAGTAAGAACTCGACCAAGCCGTCTGCTCAGAGACCTTGACGATAATACCATTGCCAGAGAAGAGAGCGCTAATGACGGGACCAATCAGGTTGTGGAAGGGGTAGTTCCAGCTGACAAGAGCAGCAACGACACCCAGAGGCTCGTAGTGCACCGTGTTGCGCTTATACATCATGAGAAAGTTGGTCGGACGTCTCGAGGGTCGCAGGGCCTTCTCGCCGTGGGCAAGAGTCCATTGGAGCTTCTCAACCGTGACAAGAATCTCGCCAAGTTGAGCATCAACCATGGTCTTGCCACTGTCCAAGCAAGCAATCTTGACGATTTCCTCCGCATTGTCGAGAACATGCTGCATGATTGAGCGCAGAACAGCCCGGCGCTGGTCGAATGTAGTCTCGGCCCATATCTTCTGAGCAGCAGCTGCCGAAGCAACGGCGCGGTCGATAGCAGCAGGCGTCGCGGCGTTCACATTGCCCAGGAACTGTCCCGTAGCCGGGGCGTAGCACTGAACAGCGGAGCTGCCCGAGACTTTGACAGAGGGGACGTCGACGTAGGTACGAGGCTCGGGGATCTTGGGCGCGGGGACCGTGTATCGGCGGGGGCGGCCCGTGGCGGCCGATACGGAAGCCTTTGCTATAGCATTGGTGATTCGGATGAGGAGGACGGTAAATAGAATGGCAGTGCCGCTTGCGATAGCCGAGAGTGTGTTTTGTCTGAATAAAACGTGGTTAGCTTCCTCTAGACAGACTCAATGGCTGGTTGTAGTTGAAGCCTTACGAGATGTTGTACTCGGCAGCAAGCTCATTGAACCGCCGCCAAGCGGTGAGAATAAACGGTTCCTGCTGATCCATTGCCGATGAGAAAAAAGAAACAATTGCAATTCTCTCAACCGCAAGTGTCCGTAGAAGGAGGAGGGGAGGGGGGAAGAATTGAGAGTCCCCTTTTTATGTATGATTCGACTTGTTGAGCTGCGGCTTCGTTTCTTTTGAGTGTGGATGCGACGTGCAATTGAGGTCGGATTAGCGCCGGGGATCGAGTGGGGCTTACCTTCCTCTGAAAGGTGCCTGCCAAGCCTTGACCGCCAAGGGGAGACGCTCCTGCCGTATTCGTACTCGATTTTATCTGATCCTCTCTCACGCAACGGTAGGTGCTTCCCGTCGGCACCTGCCGGAGGTGGGCGGAGCAAGATATAAAAGAATGGATACGTTGCAACAATCTCAACACAACGAGTGAATTGTAATATCATCTTGATTTCGTGTCTGGTCTCCAAAAATAAGGGACAACCTAATTATATAGCCACTCCTATTTACATCCCCTATTTGATGAGCCCATCTCCTACTCCCCGTCTCTGTCTCTCGGGCCTTACATCCTCCACCATCTGCCCAACGCCGGTCCATCTGTTTGAAGCGTCTCTCTCTCTCTCTCTTCTCACCCTCTTCACAAAATGAAAAGTCCCTCGTTGGGGAATGAGGTTGCTGCCTTTTCAGCTCTAAAGATGCAAAAAAATATGGGAAACGACATGAGAGAGGGAAAATAATAATAAAAAAAAGGTGATAGCACCGAAACGACCAAAAAACAAATCATACAAGAACCCCTTTTGCATGTCCCCTTTCAAAACGCCCTGCGTGCGTAAAGCAAAGCCTCCCAGGGTGAAGGCTGGGAGGAGTTAAACAACCAAATCGACAACCCCCCTTCCTTCCGCTACCTGCTCCAGTGTATGAGATGAGAGCTCAATGACTGACAAAAGTTGGAGGGGAGCAACTCGTAGATCGCTCGTGCAGATCATAAGTGCATCAATGGCCCCCTGCGTGGCCCGGGATATCAAAAGCGGAAAAGGGTAAAGAGAATAGACAACTCGGAGCCCGACAACGGCATCTATGCCGTCATGCCGAGTTGAGGTAATATACAAGGAGCGTCAAGGTCTCCCAAGTCGCATGGAGCCATAATTGTTTAGACATTGGCGCTCTTTGTTAGCGACAGACCGCGGAGTCGGGGGCGGAATCGTCCGCCTTGTGATTGACTTGACTCAATCCTTGATAATCGTGCCGCTGACGTGAAGTCGCTGCTGGCCTCGAAACTGGGTCGTACCCTGTCCATCGATGCTCGGACGCGATCATATGATGGCCGGGCACGGTCAATAGACGGCCGAGCCTGCATGGGAACATCCATCGACATGCGAGGACCCGTGTAATTAGTCGAGTCACTTCCATTCTGGCTGTGTTGATTATACGTTGTGGTTCGGGTCGCTGTCGAAGGTGGGTAGATTGGTCGCAGGTCCTCGTCGACGCTTCCATACGTCATGTGCTTGGCTGCCTTCCTCGACTTCCTTGAGCTCTTGGATGACTTGGACTTGTCGCTCTTGGTATCAGCCGTGAGAGGGTCGTTTGACTCTTCCTTCTGTGACAGATGAGCAAACATGCCCATCCTCTCTTGCTCACGGATAATGTCGACATCGTAAGGCCAGTACACCTTCTGGAGAGCCTTGATGGCAAATCGAGGGAAGAGGCAGATGACGGGCACCAGGAAGAAGACGGCCCAGAACGACGCTTCTTGGTACACCTGGGCGGCGGTTCCGTAGAAGAAGTCGGATGAAGTGAAGGATGTGTAAACTCCAGTCCAGAAGAAGATGAACACGTCGCTGATAACGACAATGAGCACCATCAACCAATCCCATCGGTACGTGTTGATCAAGATGTACATGTTGATCGTGATGACAGCGGGGTGAGCAATGTAGGCACCGAATCGGAGACGGTCCTCAACACCGAGACCGTTGCCGGTCACAACGATACCGGGCTCGAAAAGCAAGTAGGGAATGAAGAAGACCATAACCGACTGGTAGACACCGTCAACCATGTAGAGCCTATCGCAAGTTAGCATTTGTGACCTCCATCCCACGAGATTCTGTACTTACCAGAACTTGAGCTGGGTCCACTCCAGTCGCTCAATACCTCGGCGGTAGAGCTGAGGAACGGCCAACGATACCTTGTCAGAAACATCCTGATCCAGCACACCCATAATGGCGACAGGCACCGAGGTGAAGAACAGGTTGAACATGAGAATGTAGGTGTAGTCGAAGAGATAGGTCATGTCGAAGTCACAGTAGAGGCCGTACCAGAAAATGGCGAACGTCCACACCATGTTCTTGTAGAAGAAGTTGCTGATACTCTCAGCCAGACGGCGGTAAGACCAACGACCGTGGACAAGCACAAGTCTCTGAAGGAATCGGAACTGAGCAATGGCATAATCCGAAGACATGGCGGCCTGGCGACCTTCGACACCGGCGATACCGACACCAACATCGGCCTCCTGGATCATGGCGACATCGTTGGCACCATCACCGATTGAGAGCGTCATAACATCCAAACCATTCTTGACCATGGCGACGACAGCAGCTTTCTGGGCGGGACTGACTCGGCAGCAGAGAACCGACTTGCACTGCTTGCAGAGCAAGAGGAACTTTTGCTTCAGACGATCGTTAAGGACCCATCTAAGTGTAAATCCATCAATGACCAGTCCGTGAGTTGGCGCGGGAGGCTCGTGGTTCTTCTTGGCATGAGCGAGATCCTCATCACTGCCCGTGATGTTGAAAGTCTTCAGGTTGTCGTCCAGTAGCTTCTCTGCCATATCAAGGAAGGTGTCGTCAGTCACTTCTCCAGACTCATCCTCCTCCACCTTCAAGTGAATAAGTTCCATGTCGTTGTTGAGCAGGTTGCATGAGAAGCCGATGTTGATGGCAGTCTCGACCTTGTCGCCGGTGAGAACCCAGAGCTTGATACCAGCGTCACCCAGGAGGGCAATAGTGTCAGGCACACCATCCTGCAGACGATCCTCAATAGCAGTACCACCAATCAAGTAAAGATCGTGCTCAATGAGCTCAGCCACGGCCTCGAGCTTGTCCTCTCGGTCCTCCAATGCAGAAGCAGCAGCGTCGTGCTCCTTCTTCCAGGTTCGATACTCTTGTTCAGAAATTTCCTTGTGGGCAATGCAGAGTGTACGGAGACCTTCTCGGGCAAACATCTCCAAGTGTTCAGCTGTTTCCTTCCTGAGCTCCTTCTGCTCTCCCCGCTTGAGGCGAGCGTAGATGACACTGTCAGCACCCTTGCAGAAGAGAACAATGCGACCATCGGGCATTCGCACAATTGAGCTCATTCGCTTACGGCTCGAGTTGAACTCGATCGTGTTGAGAATCTGGTAGTGTCGGTCCTCGCCCAGAACGTTCAGGTTGATGCCTTCGCCCGAGTGGCCGAGAACCGTGAAACCCATATCGCGAGCGGTAGAGACGAGGGCTTCCTCATCGGGAGACTGAGCCTTGAAGATCATCTTGGGCGAATCACCATCGATCCTTTCAGCAATAACTGTGTGGCAAAGGGCCAGAGCAAGCATGAAGTAGTTGTTGGCCTGCTGTTGTTCAAGGCCGTGCTCGCCAGACAGGTCGGCAACGAAATCGGGGGCGATAAACGTGACGTCTTCATCATGAAGGTACGGGCTGTCATGAAGTCTGCGAAGGCCAGCAATTGCGCGAACCTTGGCTTCGGCGATCTCGCCTCGAATCCTCTCAGCTTCCTTCTCAACATCGACACCAAGTCGCTTCTGCATTCCAGCCTGAGCTTCGGTATAAGCCTCTCCGTAAGGCTGTCCATTGATCGTGGCCTTCTTGAACTCCATTACGTTCTGAGTGAGTGTACCGGTCTTGTCGGAGAAGATGTACTCGATTTGGCCAACATCATCCGAAATGTTCCAAGACTTGGGAATACAAGGCTGGTCGATCTTTTCGTAGTACATGTCCACATCGCTGAAGATGAAGATGGCCTGCAGGGTTCGAACAATTTCCAATGTGATGTAGAGAGAGATGGGAACCAAGTTCTGGAAGAGAATGATAGCAGCCCAGAAGGTGATGAAACCACTCATAGCAGGATTTCCACCGATCGAGCCGAAATCGAAAAAGTAGAGTGAGGCATCCGTCTTTGCCCATGCGACGCCGTTGACGATAGCGGACAGGAGACACATGACGAGCAGGATACCAAAGTTGCAGACAACGTTGAAGTTCATCTCTCGGGCAATTCGTGCGCGCTTACTAGGGGTAATACCGGCATTCTGCATAATCTTGGTGTCGTGACCAGTGTAGACCACCACACCGAGAACCCATTCGGTGTTTCGGAGGTTGCAACCACGGAGAAGGAGATTGTCGATGGTGATGGGCTCCGTCATATCTTCAGGCTCGTCATCAGCATAGCCAGGAACGGTCTGCTGCCACTTGATGGCACCGTTGTACTTGTACAGGTTGGGTTGGGGAGCCTCGCTTTCGATGACGAATTCGGCGCGTTCGCAGTCACGCGCGTGCTTGAGGGATCGACCACATCGCACAGCCTGGCGGACCTTGAGGTTGGTCTCACCATCCAAGTTCTTGGTCTCGACATAGCAGGCTCCATCGGGGTCAGAGGTGGAGAGAATAATGATATCGGCAGGAAGCTCCTCGTCATTGTAAATTCGCACAAAATCGCCCACAACCAGACTCTTCCAGGCATCCTTTTGGAATCGAGCGCCAGCGGCGGGATGAGTGTAGTTGATGAAATCCGACTTCATCTGCGCGAGGGCCGCTGAACGCTTGGCGTCCTGCTGATCGGGAAGCTGAATCTGAACATGCGGGCCAGGCGATGGGGAGGGAACGGGGGTCATCTGAATATCCTCACGGGCAGACATGAAAGACTCGCGGTTGGTGAAAGGTGAAGCGATAGACCCGCGCACGGATCGTCTGGTACGATGCGATTCGACCGAGGGACGAGGGCCATCCTCCTGTGTCGGGCCCATCTTCCGCTTAGCCAACTCCTCCTTGGCCTTCTTGGACCACAGGCTCTGGGTAGAGCGCCAGATGAGACCGAAAAATCGCGAGTTGGCTTTCTTGAACTGTCGCCAGGCGGAGACGTCTCCCTCAAGGACGTTGACATTTGTCCAGTTTCGCAGTCGATGAACCGGGGCATTGTTAAGCTCGATATCGAGAATGGTTCTTCGGTAATCTTCGATGGCATCCTTGATAGCCGTGACAGTGATGATGAAGATCAGGGGAACAGCGTTCAGGCCGGGATTCACGCCGCCAAAGATGGGGAAGATCTGTACGATGGTTAAGGTTTATGTGCAAGGCTGCAAGAGAGTGGAATCGTCAACTTACGACCAGGATAACCAGGAACAAGAAGAAAATGTTGGCGACATTGTGGAACTGGAACCACAGGTTCTTGGGCACGAAGGATATGGGTGTATACTTGGCCGTTCGAATCTTGTTACGCGTGAAGGACTGGACGGGGTGACCATTCTCGTCGACGAGCTCTTCCGGCAGAGGTTGATTGAAAAAGAGTGTTCGGTTCTCGTTATCCTCCTCCTCTACATCATCGTCGTGGTTGTCGGGGGCGTCGTGAGTTTGTTGATCGTCACCAGGCGGATCGGAACCATCGGAGGGTGGTGAGTTCTTCTCATTCGAGCCCGTCTTCTTGTGTCCGATGCGGTTCATTAGGGAGTTGCGCTTGTTGTTGCTGCTATTGACGCTTTTTCTCTGAGTGGCCCATCGCGCTCGCTGGGTAGCATTAATGGCCTGAGGATCAAGGTGACCGTCAGTGGTTGTTGTGGTGGTCATGTTGTTGAAGTCGCGGGCAAGCGCCCGATCGGCCCCTCGAAGCCAGCCAGATTGGGGACACTTGGGCGGAGCAAAAGTCGAACGGGCGAGGGAGACGACGTAGTAGGTGAAGCGGATTAGAGCAGGTGCAATTGAAGCAACACCAGCTGCTCGTAGAATAGACGGCGTGAGGCGGACGGGCGATGTTTTGAGACGAACAACGGCGTCACCCGGGCCGTTTTCTGATTGTCGTCAAGACGGAGGGAAGGGGAGCGTTGAAGGTTGTTTGAAGCAAGATGCGAGAGCGAAGTACAGCAACAATAGCAGCGGCGCACCCAAACCCAAGGGGAGTTGTGTAAGCAAGAACGGGGCGGCAAGGAAGGGAAAAAAGCTACGGTGGACTTTGGAGCGACCCTCACCCTCCGCGCGCCGCCGCGGGCTCCCACTCATACTCCGTGCACATCCACATCCACACTCCCCCGTCATCCCGTCCGCCAGTCAAAACCATGCAGCCCGCTGAAGGGCCTGAGACTCTAGCACTCTAGGATGGCCATTTCTGGACGGTACCCGCTCGGGACATTGAGCCTGGGACTCGCTGGCGAGAGCTGCTCCAAGGGAAATGGCAGTGGAGAGTGGGTGTCTAGGGCGTGGGGCGTCGCCGGTGGTGGGTGGGTGTGCGTGGGGAGCTGGTATCCCGGCCCATCCGACGCACTCAATCGTCTGCCCGGAATGTACACCCCAGGTACCTGTCTCCAAATGCTGGCTTTCCAATGCCTGGTCTTTGATCCTCCTTCTGGTAGAGACGCCTGCAGCCTCTAGTCGAATCCTGGACTCTCTCTGGCCGACGCAGATGCCTCGCTGTCTCGCATTCACTTATGCTTGCTTACGACCCCAGAATCCGGCCAGTACAGCCTCTACTTCAATCTATCCGTCCATCCATCCATTCCCCCAGAATCCCTCGCTCGCAGGGCGTCGTCGTCGTCGGCTGGAGCGGGTGCTAATCTAGATAGCTCGTTCACGATGGCAGCAACGGCGGCATCAATCAGCGGCCACACCCACTAACGCCGCGCCACACAGCCAATTCACCTCCTCTACCGACTGATGGAAGGCTGCCTCCAGTAAATAGCCCAGCGACCCTGGTCCTCCGTTACTTCAGCCCCGGAAGCACGGGGCGGGCTGTTCGGGCGTCTCGGGGCGTGTCGGTCGCTCATGGAAGCCGCATAATTCACCAGATCCCGACACTAGAACTGCAACGGAACCTTGCTCTTCCATGGATCCTTTCATATTGCATTGTCAGTCTGGTCTCTCTGCCTCTGCTGAGGAGGCTCAAGGCAACAACCAACGGCGATAACGGACGACATCTACAACCCGGATTGGACGCTCTACCTGTTAGCTCTTGTTGTCAACCCCGACGCCCAGAAGCAATCAATATTGGCCATCATCTCCTCTTACTGCATGCGCCTCTGTCTGGCATTTGGGCCCCCTTGAAGCGTAAGACGCGCACCCCTTGCCAAGGGGGAAGACGCCGTGTCTGAAATTCGCCAAGGGCCTATCAATCCGCCCTTTGCACATTGAATTTTTTTGCACGTCTGTCGCCTCTTTGTTTGCCTCTGGTGATATCAATATCTGCTCAGCCTGAGCGCTAAAGTTCAGACCGATGGCTTCCGCTCAGTCATCAAGTCGGTGTCCGGGTTGCTACGTAGGTTGACAATTATAGCTCCATCTCGCGTCCGCAGCCGGACCCAAGTTTTCTCGTCCGGCCGGCCCGTTGACGTTGCGACTCCAGATTGTCGATAGCGCCATCTCTAAAAGGTAACCTTGGGAAGTTTCCATCCGCTGCCATCAGCATGACTAGTCTCATGTCGAGTGATTGTTCATCAACGTTGTCAGGGCCGCCTCTGTTTTCTCGTGCTCATGTAAGCCAACCGTTATGGAGCCGCCCTAGTAAAAGCAGAGCCCGCTCACCGTGTCGACCCAGCGTTAGCTTGACGGCTGGTGGGCAGGCTCCAAGCTGAGACTCTGCCATCAGTCAGGTTTTACTACCGTATCCTCCACCCAGCCGCTGGTCTCTTGAAAATCACCCCTGACGAGGGCAGGGGGTGGTAGGCTGCCAATAACTGCCAAGCTTTAGGTGCCTCCCTTGGGGCTCTACGAGGTGCTCATCTTGGCGAAAAGAACGGGGTCCTCCAGCTGTCACTAACGGCAGAGGTTGAAAGAATGCTTGGCTGGTCTCTGCGAGTCGATGTAAACTCCCATCCGCATAACTGATGGCAAAACTAGGAAAACGCTAAATATCACCAGTCAGGCGGGAGATCTGACTAGATATCTCTGTGAACCCTCTACCAACCACTCAATGGCCTGCAATCTTGAATCCATGAATGTCCAGGTACCGACCTACGTAACCACAGGCAATGATCCCTCCACCGCGGCATCAGAATCCGTCGTGTCCCGGGATTCAGATCTGTGCCTGCTTGGCATCCAACTTATGTAGATTTCGCTCAGTTGTCATTCGAGGACCTGGTTGTAGAGTACTGCAACTCTACGGTCTCGGCCCGCTGCCGTCCAGTTCAGTTCTTACATATTCCGCTGAAAACGGCAAGGGAATAGGCTCGCCAACATAACTCTACGGGCATGCTTGAACCAAAAGATGATCTCCGCCCGCCTCGTCCGGCGAGAGATGGATGCGACGATCCAACCCGGTCAGCCCCACGCCGATATGAACATTACCCCTCGTCTCGTCTGGCTCGCGGCCGGCCATCTCCTTTTTTGTTTGTTTTCTTGTTTCTTCGCTTCCCCTTCTTTTTCACGAGCATCTTGTCGTCCAATTCAGAAAATCTCATTAAATTGTCCGAGGCGCAGTCGGTCTCGGCGCCCTCGGGCCCGGGGTCCTGGTGGCCTTCCTATACCGGATAGAAGCAACTGCATTATCCTCCGTGCATCCCGTAATGGCCGTCAATGGATGTCGTGTCGGGTACAGCAGCGGCCAGCGAAGTCTTACGTCCGCATTGTCGGACTCTCGGGTCTTAATTACGAGCGAGAGAAGCGCCATGATTTTTTTCGGACGACAGCACCAACGTCAATGGCCCGAGGCCTTACCCACTGCTGCACAGCACACCCATTCGGCGGAGTCGCCGTGGCTGGTTTCTCCACTTGACTCTTGCTCACCTATCGACGTTTCATCATCTCACGACACACACGAGTTGTTGCTCGGAAAGTCAAAGACCAAGAAGGTTATGCTAGCAGCCTTGCAGGAATCATGACCACCTCCATAACTGCATGCTATTCCCGTGACAGAACCCTCTGTGTTGGGTGGCATTGCGCGCACCAGTGCCACGATGCTCACCACCACGGTGCAGTTGCAGTACATACCACGTACAAGGAACAACACCAAGCGACCCAGTTATTCCCCTGTTCTGAAGCTCTAGCTCAGCACCGCTCAGGAGCCAGAGTGCCCTCTGCTCCTGTTTCGTAACGTACTTGCTTGTCAAGTTCCCGCAAGACCCTGGCTAGGGGTCGCCCTCCCCTTGGCGTCCATTGCAGGTCCAAATTTCCAGCGACATGGCCCGTCAGTGATCGCTTGCGAACCATACCGTCGAAAAAGCAATGCAACGCTACGCAACGTAATCTGCGAATTCTAGAATTCGGCCCCGGATTGGGCATCTGCGTCAATAGGTTCGGATTTGCCCCATACACATGCTGGCGGCTTCATGGTTGGTTGTCGGTGAGCGTCGTATGGGATCGCTTCCCATTGGCATCTGAGTGAGTACTCAGCTTACTCTGCAGAGTGATTGAGTGAGCATCTGATACACCCGTAGCATCTATCAGTCACAGCCTCGTCAGATTGAACTGCAGATAAAGTGAGACTTGAACACATCAAAGACACATCGATCGCGAGACCCTCTCCCCTCATTGTGGGTTTCGTATAAAGTTGCACCGTCGATAATTACGAAGTGCAGAACCGTCGTCACGAGATGAAGCCAGGGGCCACAGCTGAACCCGCGCTGCTGCATGAGCATTTCTGGGGACAAAGACACATGCCAGACACGAGGATCCAAGCCCGATTTTGTCGCGCGAACAATGGTCGCATGCAATATGATTTGTGCAGCAGTACCCAGTAACACAGGCACGCAATACGCTGGAATGAGCTTCGAGCGACCGACTAACTGTAAGGTTCCATCGACGACGACGATCATTCCCAGGGCCCTCGGTGCAAGTGCAAGTGCAGTTGCAGGCGCACAGCCCCCTTTTCCGGTAGTACACGAAACACGCAGGTGTTGATGATTGATTATGAGGCTTGATCCCATCCATGGATCCATGGGTTACGGAGCGCATCCGGCGCGTCGGTTCGTCACCGAACCCTACCTACGTCAGTTGCCACGTAAATACCACGAACCCTAGAAGTTAGCTGCCTGCTAGAGTTGGTCAGAGCTGAGGGCTAGTTACTGCGTAGTGACCGACAATCTAGACGGGAGAGGCCCTTCTGGAAGTTCTGGGCTGGTCATTGCTCTATTATGGGAGAGATAGGGGGAGCATTAACGGGCTCTGTCTCACAGAGCCTTGGCGGCTAATTTTGTCGCGCCACAGCATGGGATGAGGCTGCGCCTCACTTTGTGCACATTGTGCTGACAGCAGCCACCCGACGGCCATGGCCATGCCCACAATGCGCCCCGCCAAAAACGCGACCCCGTTTCCAATTAACGCGGTCCAACTACACCTCACACCGGCCTGTGAACCTGCGATTGCTGTGACAAAGTATCCAAAGGCCTTCAAAGCCTCGTGCCATCAGTTATTCAGTCATCAATCAACCTGCATTTGTCTCCCCGCAAGTGGCCCAACATGTCACAAAAGGCTAGAAATGGGAATATTATGAGTTTCTTCAAGCCTGTGACAAGGTCTCGAACACCCCAGAGACCCCAGGCTTCGAAGCCTCGTTCGCCATCTCCATTACCGCCCTCATCCCCGCCAAGTCAAGTTGCCGTCACCCCTGTCAAGAAGAAGCAGCCGCTGGCACGGGATATCGAGATCCGCGCCTCGGATGATGAGGATGACTTGGGGGCTTCGTCAGATGACTCCCTCGAAGACCTATGCGCCATCATCGGGCGAGCACGCCCCGCCAAGTTGGCTGACTCTCCAACCAAGAACAACCCATATGCTACGCCTAGAGCAAAGAGAACTGCGGTTGAGTTTCATTCATCGCCGCTGGCCATTATACCGAAACACAAATTCGATCTCAAGGCTCTGGCCAAGGATGCGAAGCAGGATGATGCTACACATGCAAGCTCAATAAGAGCCAAGGCTCTGACTGAGCTTGCTGACGCTGAAGATGAGATCATGACAGACGAGGCATCACGGGACGTTTTGGAGGACATCGTCAAGAACAATACCGGACAAAACGCCCAGAAGGTCCTCAGAGCGGTGCAAAGATCAGAGCCTGGTCAGTCACAACTTCGATACTGCTTCTTCAGCGAGGATTATAGTCCACCCAGTCCGAAGGCAGCACCAAAGAATCTCAACAAGGGGCCTTGGAAACTATTGACCCAAGGTGATCAGCAAACTCGGGAGCAGCATCTGCTGTCTGGCTTGCCGCTCACACTCCTTGGCATGCATGGAGATTTACCAGACGAGCTATTTGAGTGGATTCTCAGCGAATTTTGTCTTCAAAAGTCAAGCCTCGTCCGCAAGGAGTATACCAGCCTGATTAGCAACTGCGCCGAACAGATTGAGCGGCTAGTTTCGCCACGGCGGTTGGAGGAGCTGTTCTATCGCTTTGGTGCTTCCCCTGAACTTGAGCAACGGAACTCTGAGTTGAGATTGTCGAAACCCGGCGTAGAACCTTACGAGGGACGTGACTGGTCCACGTTGAGTTCCTTCTTGTCACTTCTAAGTGCTATGACCCCGTCTATGACTCTGGAATCTGTCGTCTATGCTACACAGGCTTTGCTACGGATGTCGATGGACAAGTTCCTCCTCTACAACATTGATCTCCTGGTCGCATACGAGAACGCCATCAAAACTCTAGTCGAGGCAGTTCCTCAGGCAAACTGGGACGTCTTCGTAAGTCATATCACACGGCGTGTCTCACATTAGTTACTAACGGACGAATTAGTGCTTTCACACATGTTCATTACTACACATTCTCATCAAGGCCCAATGCGTGAGAACAAATGCTCTGACATGTCTACCAGTCAGTACACCCAAGGTCCACGATCTGAGACGTCGGCTTGCTGTGGTATTTCTTTACGATGATCCAGACCTGGGCCGCCATCATCCAGATAACACGATCAGCATCCAAGGCATCATCGACCGCCTTCAAGAAGATGACTTCTCCGTTGGGCCCAAGACAGACTTTGCCGAGTTGCAGGCAAACATTATCCTTCTCAACATTGCAGTTGACGACGGTTCATTTGCTGCAGCAGATGACCCAGACGCTGTGAAGGAGTTCAACAGCGAGATAGATGAACTCACAACCCAACTTAGAGGCATTTGGAGAAAGATCAACGACGCAGGCATGAAGCTCACCCGAACTGAAGCCAAGAGTGTCATTGAGTGGGTTCAGCAACGACTTGCTCACTCTGTCCGGACGCGCCGAAAGGCCAAGAAGAGCGTGTTTGACCTAGAAGGTCAACGAGAGGACCCTTTCCTCCCACAACAACAGAACCTCATGAAGAACTTCCTACGGAAGCCAACAGAAAAGGCCCCAGCGGCCACCTCTCCTGTAGTTGATCAAGACACTATCATTGTCAGGACGAAATAGGGGGGATGAAGCATGGACATTTCATTAGGCGCAGGCGCAAAGGATTCAAGGGAAAGGGGATCAATATCACTCAAGACGAAGGATTCTGAACGTGTAATGAATTCTACCACGAGCCAAGTCCGGAACCAGACAAACAATAATGAAAAGATGATGCACAGCCTCTAAACTACAAAGCACAGACTGATTAACAAGGCAGGTCGCACATGATAGAGAGCCTCCCTGATCGTGCACTCATCTCGGCGGGCTTGATGTATAAGCAGGAGTAACCATGAATCAATGGCACCCGAGGGAGTTTAGTCAAAGAACTTGCGGTTAGGATTCTTTCCGAACAGGGCCTCTCGCACAGCGGGAGCGGCGGAATCCTCCAGGAGGCGCAACCGAGCCTCGAAGGTGTTGTCAATGTCGATCTTGCCGTCTCCGCTAATGATGACCACACCGCCGGCACTGTATAATCGTCAGTTCCTATATCGCAGCTCGTAAATCCAGGGGGGATCACGTACATTCCGTCAGCAAGGGGTTGGTCCTCCTGAAGCTTTACCGTGACGTCCTTGCCAAGCTGCTTCTTGAACTCCTTGGAAGCCTCATCGATGGCCTTCTTAACGACGTCATAGTCCTTCTTGCGCGCGCGGACCTGAAGCTCAGGCTCGTTGAGAGCATACAAGCCCTCAAGCACAAGACCCTTGAGGACCTTCTGGTACTTGCCCTTGTCCTTGACGCCCTCGGCGAGCTTCTTCTGAGCATCCTCGAATATGCTGTCGAGCAGCTCCTGGCGGGCGCCGAGAACCCTAAGCCGCGTCTTGTTGGAGACGGTAGAGCGGGTGATTTGCTGGGACATGGTGGCCTGCTTGAACTTCTTCTCGTATTGGACGTCGATGGCGTCGGTCTCCTGGCGGACGAGCTTGGACTTTTCGATCTCGAACTCCTCGTTGGCCTTGATTTCGATCTCGCGGGCCTTCTCCATGGCCTCCTGCTTGATGAAGGCCGTCATCTTGCGGAGCTCATTGTCGACCTGGGGTGAATCGGGCGCGCGTTAGCAGGCCTGGTAAGACGGATGGGAGGATGATGACGATGGCTGCGTCGTTTGGGCAGCGTACCTGCTGGTCGGACAATGCGTGTTGCGACATGATGGCAGTTTAGGGGGTTCACTGAAGGATTTCGATGGAATCGAGGAGTTGACAAGGCGAACAAAGCCTCGGCGCGATCAGAAGAATAAGCAATGAGAGGCAGTCGATGGCCTTTTGTTAGGAGCGTCGGCGGGAGATGGAGGTTGAGGCTTAGGAGTGGAGTGCAAGCAAGCAGGTAGCTGTGACGCCAGCCGCCAGGACCAAGCCAAGCTGTTCGTCGCCTATGCCCATCTTACCCAACCTAAAGCTTGGGCAAGCCACAGGTCTCCATGTTGCATTGTCCCACTGTTTCGTGCATATGGCCACTCATGGACCCCGATAAGACTCGCTATCGACTATTATGTAACTGCACCGCCACAAGTGGCTGGCCGGTCTCGTGTTGGAGCTGCATGGCCTCACGTCAGGTGTCCCTCGACTTGGGTTCGACTCCGACTTTCTTGTTATTAGGTTTGAAACGGACACAGATTGCATCGAATTATCGCTCCCTTGCGTTCCACAACATCGCTCTGTTCCCAATCCCTCCGCCTACAACTCCAGGTGTCAGCGCCAACCAGGAGACCACACCTGGGTCGCGATCCAACCGCCGGTCCGCAAGGCTGCCGCTTCATCATTCCGGCGCTTCAACAAGCCATTCGCGTCTGTATCCGATTGAAACGAACCCATCCTACTCAATACAGGCAGCACAAGGCGACCTTCGAATCGGGTACGCTTCCTATGCGACGCCTCAGCTACCCGCTTCGAGTCTCCGCTGCCAGATGACCTCGGACCTGGCAGAGGCGCAATGGGGTTGCTTGGCGGCATCTCATCTGGAGGGAGCATAGCTGTACGTTTGATGGAAGATGGGCTGGTCGGTCACACGATTTGCTAATGCTCGCCTTCGTAGCTAGGAATTCTGGTCGGATTGCTATCGACAAGTGTTCAGAGCCTCGGCCTGACCTTGCAGCGCAAGTCGCATATACTCGAAGACGAAAAGGGACCTCTCGATGTCCGGCGACCGCCTTACAGGAGGAGGAGATGGCAGATCGGCATGGGCATGTTCATCGTGGCGAACCTCCTCGGAAGCACCGTTCAAATCTCGACTCTACCACTCCCCGTCCTCTCGACACTTCAGGCCGCGGGCCTCGTCTTCAACTCGATATGTGCGTCATTGATACTCAGCGAACCCTTTACGCGATGGTCCCTGTCCGGTACGGTCCTCGTCACGACAGGCGCCGTGCTGATTGCCATTTTCGGAGCCATCCCCTCTCCAGCGCATGACCTGAAGGAGCTGTTGGAGCTCATGGCGCGCAAACCTTACGTGGTCTGGATGATTCTTCAGGCTCTATTTGTCGTTACCCTCGCGTTGTCCATCGACGTGGTCAACAGCGTCTCGAACCTCTCCCACGACGCCCGGTTTCGACTAGCTCGTGGCATCACTTACGGCGTCATAAGTGGAGATCTCTCAGCCCATGCTCTGTTATTCGCCAAGTCTTCTGTCGAGCTAGTCATCAAGACGATCGCTGGACGCAACCAGTTTGTCCACTGGCAATCGTGGGCGATTGTTATGGCGCTCGTCACGTTGGCCCTGTGCCAACTCTATTACCTCCACCGAGGCCTTAAGCTGGTCTCTACCTCGGTTCTCTATCCCTTGGTTTTCTGCGTTTACAACATCGTTGCCATTCTAGACGGTTTGATATACTTTAACCAGACGAGCTTAATATCCCCTCTAAGAGCCTGTCTCATCGCCTTGGGAACGGTCATTCTCCTGTCAGGCGTGCTCGCGTTGTCTTGGCGCCTGAGCGATGAGCAGCATACACCTGGAGTTGGCCAGTCATCTCTGGCGCCTGGTCTTGGACTTGTGGAGGACACCGAAGGGGAGGAAGAGTCTCTCCTTGGCTCAGATAATGCAATTGCCGACGACACGACACCACATACATATCAGACATTTCCGCCTGCGATTTGCGAGACCCCCTTAGTTCCTTCTCGCAAGAGAAGCTCACGGTGGGCCGAGCGCGCTGAGATATGGGATGAGCTGGAAGATCGCGATGAGCCTAGCACTCCTGGGAACAGGCGACGGTCCAGTACACTCCCACAACATACAGAGTCCTCGCCGTTGCTGCCGACAAGGAGGTCTATAGGTGGTGCTCCCGCCGGTGAAGAGTCTGGCCCCAGCACCGAGTCCACTCCTCGAAGACTGACCCGGCGGCGACGGAAGAGCACAGGTTTCCCCGGCCTCGTCGCCCGGAGACACCAACGAAGTAGAAGCTCTACGATATCGGGTCCGCTAAGCAACCTCCTCTCAATGAGTTGGCTCAGGGGTAGAAGCAGGCAGCCATCACAGGCCAGCACCAGCGATAGCTACCCTTGGGGCACATCTCCACGAGAAGGCGGCGGCGGTGGTGAGAATGGTAGAGGCGACTCAGCTGTATGAATAAAATGTGACGCATTTTGGGAGTTGCAAGAGAAAGAAAGTGAGCGAAAGGCGTTTTTTTTTTTCTTTTTCTCTGTAGTTTCATTACATCTTTTTTCAACACGGGGGCCATTGGGTTAGTTTCTTGTCGAGTTGCGGCTGCCGACCTTTTTTCTTGGGTTGCAAAGGTTTCTTCTTGTCCGCCGCGAAATAAATCTATAGGGTTTTTTGGGATCAATCAAGGGCCGTTTGCCAGAGCACACGATGGGATTGATATTGTTTAGTCAGTTTCTATGCGATTGGGTGCTGGTGGGCGTCTGTATAAGAAGGTCCCGTGTAGTATGAAGAAGCCCTTTAGGACAAGACATCTATTTAATAGAGCACAAGACAACGTACCCGGTAAGGAGGGTCTTTGTATGACTTGCTTCAAGGTACCGAGGCAACTGACATCGACGTAATATTTCAAGGCTCTTATAAGAGGTTCCAGTCATCACAGAGCCCTAACATTGTTGCACAGTAAGCAACTACCATTACCCTGTTTTGTCTTTCTTGTGAGGCTAGCTTCAAGTATTGCGAGCAGTCTACTACTATAGAACCCACCGTCCTACAGCTAGGAATCTAGAAGCGATCAAAAGATAAATGCAAACAAACCCAAACTTGGACACAGCATAGCATCTTGCCCAACGACTACAGCAATCCTCACAAACGTCACCTGATCAGACAAAGGCTTGATTATGTCAATCAATACACAGAAATTTTACATTGACTCTGTACTCTAGCCCATGCGAATCCGGTCCTCAAACACCGGGGTACCGTCTAATGATATTAGGACCTTATGCGAGAAAACAAACGAAAACAATGACAAAACTCCCAAATTCCACCCTCCGCGTCCTGTACTCCGTCCGGCATTCCCTCAACTCCGCTGCCCCGGCATCCTTCCGCCGGTGGTGATACCGTACAAAGTGCGCTTCAATTCCGAATGCCCGTCCCTTGGGAGTAGTGATGGTGTGTAGTTTTATGTGCCAGCCTCGACAAGAACGGTCAAGATACCCAGAGACTGTATCTACCGAGTTATTCCTCCCGCCTCAGCTGACCGAATCTCCCTCTGGTAGTCATTCGTGGCGATGTGTGTGGTGCAGTGGTTCCTTGGTAGAATGAAAGATTCGACAACTCTACCTCGTCGTAAGAGGCAGAGCATCAGATGCATGGACATGGTCGATAGGCAGGTAACGAATGCCAAAGATAGGCAAGGCCGCAGGAAGAGGATCCGAAATGGTATAGACCTTCTAAATGCAAACTTGGTCTATGGAGTTCCTCCGTTCCGGTATACAAATATCAAAACATGGCCGGTGAACCGAATTTCCATTAGTGCGGGTGTAAATCAAGGCCGTAAACGATGCCAATGCTATGCAACGGTACTCTGACAAAACAGACAAAACTGTAGCTGAACTAGTCGTACCCAACAGCGGCGTTTCTTCTCCCATTTTCGGTTTGTTGAAGAGTTGTTGTAGGTGCCCCATGCCTGGAGTTGAGGCGAAGCCGCTGTGGTCCCGATATAATTATGTTCGCGTCTGGAAAGGGATGTGTATATACTTTGGCCCTGAGGTTTTTCCTTTTCTTTTGTATCAACCGGGACTCCTGGTTAGTCCGACTCCTAGACGCGGCTTGTGCTGGCCCGGCTACGCTCATCTTCCTCTTCCATGACATCGCTCAGCCTCGTGGGGTGGTGATGTCGAGGAACTGTCTCCCAGCCGGGAGCTCCGTAACCTTGGCCAGAATAGTCCTGAGGATCCGAGTATGTGCCAGTCCATTGACCGCCGCCTGCAGAAGTTGAGGGAGACTCTTGTTTACCACTTGGCGGGTTGGTGGTGGCAGGCGTTTCATACTCTTCTGCGTCAGGATCAGAATCCGAATACGTCGAGGGTGGTGCAGCGAAAGGAATCTTGTTGCCTTGGGCATCCAAAATGAAGTTCCCATTGGCATCAATGACGTACTCACCTTCGCTGTAACCACCCTCTGACACTGGCGCTTGATAGCCACCGCTGCTACCTGGCGGGACGGGCTGGAGGTATCCCTCGCCGCCGGCAGTCACAGGAGGCTGGCCTTGTGGAGATGCTGTCACCTCGGGCGGGTAGCCCTGTCCATATTCAGTCTGATAGGCGGCTTGACCTCGAGATCGACTGGGACCTTGGGTCATGGGCACGACCTGAACGCCTCCCACAATGGTGGGCTGTCCTGACTGTAGAGAGAGAGTTCTGTCGCGCTCCTCTTGCTCTCGTCGTCCCAGCTCCTCCCATGCTCGTCGTGCCTCCTCCTTGGAAATGGAGAGCTCCTTTCGCATTTCGGTGAGCTGCTTCTGGGCCTTTGAGGTTCCCCGTTCGTTCTCGACAGCCTCTCGGATGGCGTCGGCTCGGCCGCGTCTCTCCTGTTCCAAAGCAGCCTCTAGGAGGGCGTTAACTTCTTGTGCGCGCTCCAAGTCAGCTCGTGTCTCAAAGAACCAGCGCTGGAACTTGCGCTCCGAGCTCGCTCGGAGACGCTGCAACTCGACAACAGCATGGAAGAGGTTTGCGCCAGCGGCTGATAGATCAGTCACCTGACGGGCGAGCTGCTGGTTAAGAGGGTCGCGGTTCAAATCGTCCTTGTTCTGCTCAAGTTTTCGGATCCAATAACTAGTGAGACCCTCCCAATGAGCAGACAATGTTTCCCAACGCTCAAAGGCGTGAGGGAACGAATTGCGCGGTTTTGAGCCGCTGGCACCGCCGGCAGCTGTCTGGGCTCCACCGTCGGCACCTGGTGCGGCAAAGACAGGCTGTTGTGTAGTTGCTGGGCCTGTGTAGGTCTGAGTAGGCACCTGGGCGGCGGAGGCTGAGCGCCCATGTCGTGCTGCGGTTGGTATTTGGGAAGTAGTAGTAGATGCCCTTGCTCGGGCTGTGTTTTCGGGGGCGACTTGCGCCTGTCGCTGAGGGTTGACCTGCTCACGCGCTTCGGCGCCACTACCCTGCCCAGCAGCAACGCCAGCAGTTCTACGCTGCTCTTCTGCTCTCCGTGCCTGCTCCAGGATGCGCGCTTCTTGTTCAGCCCTCTCGCGCTGCTGCTGCTCTGCTTCGGCGCGTTGTCGCGCCTCTCTGGCAGCACGCTCCTGCATGATCATCCTCGGGCCTCTGATGCCAGAGGGCGAGCTCGTCTGACCAGGACCGGCAGTGGGACGGAAAGAAGCGGCAGGCTTGCCATTGGATGTAGGAGGCACACCTCCAGCAACCATGAGGTCGGCCATGCTTGCGGATTCCTCTTCAAGATCTGGGGTGAAGGGATTGGGGTTGCGCAGCGCCTCCTCGAGGGCAAAGAGGATGGCGCTGTGGGTGTGCTTGGAGATGCGGACCACGGGGTGTGGGTCGGGGCGGTCTGCAGTTACAGAAGGAGTCTTTTGTCTCGGGGGGGATTGAGGATGTTCTGAAGACACCTCGTCGGGATCTTCGGTCAGATCCTGTGAGAGCCGTCGCCGGCGACGGGGAGCTTGTTGGGGCACCGAGTGGAGCGGAATGAGACCCAACACAGTTGGGTGATTCTCAGGCAAGTCGTTGACGGCCGCGAGGGTCGCCTTGGGCGCGAAGCCAATCGAGGCGGCGGCGAGATGGACTTTGCGAGACTCAGGGGCAGGGCTCGGAGGTGCCTCGAATTTGGGAGTTCGGCGAAGGCTTCGTTGTTGCGAGGACGGCGTAGAAAGTCGCTCGACGGGGTCCGGAGTCTGGATTAGCAGCGGTCTGGAGACGTTGGACTGCTGGCGTTGCTGTTGCTGGGTAGGGGTCGTGGGCGCGTTAAGGTCGTGGCGGTCGTTATTCGCAGACGAGGGGCGTATTCTCGACACGTCTGCGGCGCTGGAAGGACGAGGTTTTGGAGTGTGCGAGGAGAGCGAGTTGTTCGACAAGGCGAAGGTTTCACCAGCGGGCGCTGGTGGTTGCGGTGGAGGATTGGACCAGGCGATTTGATGAGGTGTGGTGATGGTGGTGTGGGGGAGGTCCTTGATGCGTTGTTACTGCAACTGCAGTTGGGCCTGACTAGAGAAAGACGAACGATGTGAGGCCGACGTTGAGAGATTGGTCTCGGGATGACGACCAAAAGTCTCAGGTTAGTTCGGCTCTACTCGAGACAAGCCAAAAGGTTGAATGGCCTGACTGGAATGTGTTTGGTTTTAGAGAGTAGAAAAGGAAGGGCATCAACCGATGAAAGCTGGGATCAGATGGAGGGTCCCCTGGTGATGTCAAAAAAAAGTTGGTGGCCGGGAGCCCAAAAAAATTGGGGAGGTTGGTGGTGCTGCTGGTGCTGGTGTGGTGCTCACCCGCTGGTCGTGTCTGGTCGGGTGCCAGTAAAGTGGCCGCCAACGCCAGGCCAGGCCCAGTTGTAGAGGGCCGCGTCCAGTGAGAGACCTCCCTCGTAAAGAGCCAGTAGCGGACAGAGGCTAGACAATCTGCAAGCACTCAGACCACGCACACGCACACGCGCACACGACGCGAGATGCGAAATTCCCAGCCAGCAAGAGAGACAGAGATGGCTGATCAATTGGTCAATCGGCCAATTGCTTCATTCGATAGCCCCGTTTCGTTTGTAAAGGCAGCGCAGTCTAGCGTAGCGACACTCTATGCGCGCAATCGCTTCAGCTGAGATCGGGCCTGCCACCAGGCCGCCTGTTCGCAGGCTTTTTCCTGCGCGCAAAGCCTTGAATCGCAAGTTAGGAGACGACGTCGGGCTGATTCGCTGTAACAAGAGGTCCTTTGCAACGCGAAACTGCGCAAAGTGCTGCCCTCTCGGATAGGCTCTGTCTTCGATCCGAATTGTCACCGGCCAGGGCGCGTCGCGAATCCGTTATGCGCAACTCGTTGAGCTGCGGAGCGAGGTAATCAAGCGGCTGGGAACGATGGGGACGCACAAAGCAAACATGCTCGCAGCCCAATGGCGAACCTGTGACTCTGAGTATCCACGCCTGCGTCGAGATATCACCATCACAGTCGACAACAGGTCATGGTAAGGTATGAATGCGTTGGGAGAGAGAAGATAGGTTGAGGTTTAGGTGGAGGAGAAAGAAGGGGGCACAGCACAGCACACTTGCGACCTGACGTAGAACTGGAGCTGGAGTGCTCCTCCCTCGGCCGGCCCTACTCTGATGACTTAATTACGCCAGGTTTTCAAGGGAGTCGATCAAGGCACACACAAGGAAGCCCAAGTCAGGTAGCTAAGGTAGCAAAGCAAGCTCTGGCCGCTTTGACCGGGGGCATGATGGAGCCATGGGGCGGCCATTAGCTACAGTAGCTGGCTGCCCGGGTCCCAAGCTTTCTCTCGCCAGCAGCCCTGCTGATGAATTAGCTTTGGGCCAAGCCTTCGAGTTTCTTCGCCCTGCTGGGTCAGTCAGTCATGACCAAGGTGATGGCATGAACTAAGGCTATGGATGCGTTGTCCATCTCTTTAAGCGCATGCGCGTGGTCGAGTTGATCTACCTCCCCCCTCTCCCTTTCCCCGACACAATGCTTCCTTTGTGAGCAGCGTCATTGATGCGATGCGCTGATCCGTCTTGAAACAAGTACAACAAAGACGGCACGACCAGAGGTTGGAAACTCGGCTTAGATGCTTTTGCCGAAACTCTCTAATTTACCATCGTCGGGCCTTGTCTCGGGAGGGACATCTGGCGTCTGACCCGGCCACCCGTCTCCTCAATGGCGCCGGCAATTGCTGTGTGGGCGCCTCGAGCTTGAAGCTGAGAAAGCAAGCTCTGGGAGCTCGGAGCTGAGAGAAGCTGGTGCTGCTGGCAGGCAAATTGGGCTGCCCTAGGCTGTCCATCTCACCTCATACACCGGTGCAATGACTGGAGCTCTCTCCTCTCTTCTCAGCTCTGACCTCGGTCCTCAACCTTCATCACACGACTGCGCGTGTGGGCAGATTGCGGACCTGGGTCTCCTTCCATGTCGAGACGCCGCGTCGCAGGATGTTTGGGAGCTTCGACCACATTTTCACACGCGCCGAAGCTGCGCATAGGCCATCTTTGGCCGGTTTCTTCATCTCAATCGCCCCTGAGGGCAGGGTTGAGGGTGCAAGTTGACCGTGGTACGTACGATGGCCCAGCGCTGGGGAATCCACGCCTGAAAAGACGAGGCGGCCAGTCCCATTGGCAGAGAAAAGCCAGGGCAGGGCGGGTTGAAGGGAAAAAGCGAGACACGGTACAGAGACAAGAGCTTATCATCCTTTACAATAGACATTGATGGGGATAATAGGGATAATCAGACGGTAAGTAACAGATATTTCGAGCAATAGCTTTTATGAGAATATCTCTTTACTATTTTAGTTCGTTTTCTCTAAATTTACCGGTGACATTCGAAATGTGTTAGACCTGCTCTGCCGTCCCTGTGCCTCGTTTATTTCTCAACCCCCGTCGCGGGGACGTGATGACCTCCATCCCAGATGAACCATCTTGCTACTAACGGCGCTAGAGCTTCTCTTTGCTCGTCACCACCGCTGTCCCCCGGTCCCGGATCTGATCCCCAGCCCTGGCCATCGCCCAGCCCCCCCTCGTCTGGTCTTCTTCTTCCCCCTAAAAAGGGCTTCCATGCCCCACAGCACCGAGCAACCGGTTGACTTGAGCGAATTGGGGACTGGGACGGGGCCGAGTACGACGCTGAGTCGTGGTTCTGGCGGGAAGAGGACCCGCGTCGGTCGCGGTTGTCTGACACTTGCTTCCCGTTCAAGGGCGAGGTCTTGGACTCGAGCGTCAATGCCACCAACGAATCTCCAGGTTCCAATTGCTTTGTCTTGTCATTGCTGGATCGTCCAGCTTGAGCTTGACGATCTCTCACAGACGAAAAAGCAAGCCACACACACCAACTTTAATAGCTTGGAGGGGGCGGGAGCCACGGCACGCCCCGTCATCGGGTCCCCCAATCAACGGCGCCGTTTCTCATCTCCATCTCGTCCTAGGCCAGTAAGCTCGTGGCCCAAGTTTCGGGTCGCGCAACCACCACCAAATGTCAAGTCGCGTCTCTGGAAGCATCGACTCTCAGGCGATTTTCTACACGCCCATTGCCCATGCCCTTGTCATGCGTACTCGTTTTTTTCTCATGTCCCTGGCAGCCGCCCCGCGGGTATCTCGCATAATGCTGGGGGGGAACCCTTGATCCTTTTAGCATCGTCGATATTGCACATTTCCGGTCCTGGCAAGACGCGGTTTGAAGACAGGGATCTCGCGGGTCAAATCTTAGCTGCCAGGCGGAAGCTGGACGGCTTCCCCTGTGGCTGATTTACGGATACTGTGAGGTGTTTCGGACGCGAGAGAGGCGAATGAAACACGGGGCCATCCCGGCGAGCAGTTTTGTCGCGGGAGCACGTGCCGCTGCTCGAGGGACATCCAATCCTTTTGTCAGGCCGACATGAGCAAATGTTGATGTGATTGTGCTGAATCCCTGTGGTTACTGAGTTATGCGAATCGCATGTTCGTGTTTTTGGGTAGGTATGGTAGTATCGAACTTTGTCTTTGCAAATTGTCTGCCTTGATCATTATGGATGCTGCTTGTGTCCAAGTAAGAAGCCGTGTAATGAATAGATGTTGTCACCCTTAGAAATATTTCAATGCCAATAGGTCGTTGGTTGCTCCTTAACAAGTTGCATACCCTATGGACGGCAGGATTGCATTGGATTTCTAAAGATTAGTGTGTTGTGGCTAAGGAACTGTGCCTGAAGATCATGGATCAGTTGAGGCACCATGGGATCGACCAAAAGTCTGCTCTGCATATAATTGTAAGCTGACGGGCTGAGATCAATGCTAAAAGGATGCCAATTCACACTGAGAAACCCAAATTTCCACATATAGGTTCGAAATACCATCCTCAGTCATTTCATTGAGTGCGTGGTTTTGCGCCGTAGGGTAGCGCACGCCTTGTAAAGATCGCGAGACACGCGCTGAGACTTCGAGCGCTGGTGCAATACGAAACCGGGGAGTTACAATGGTCGAAATCACTGTTTGAGAACTACAGGGAGAGCGCTTTGGACCGTAGTTTAGTGTTCCAGTTACAACACGATCATCCTCCCTGGCAAATGTCTCCTAGTAGAGGCCAAGGGTGGACAGGATGCTCCGGCAGAGACGGCTGGCCGTAAGCTACTACATTCGGCACATTGATAGGCACCTCCAAGATGGTCCCCTACTGGCGATCAACGAAAGGGCCAAAGCGCAAACTGTTTGTGTGCAACGTGGCAGGGAGATGGTCGAGATCGCCGCACCCTGAAAATCCCCTAGTCCCCTAATAGTGGCATCTGAGAGGCCTCGTCGAGACAAGATTTTGATAGGGTCCTGTACCCTACGGCAAATCCGATCAGAGGCACGTACCAGACCACGAGAAAATACCACAAAAGGGACTGGACGCTCAAAGGCAAGCCTCAGGGCTAACCCTCAAGATCTCGACCCGGCAACATGCCCTCTTCCCCGCGATGGATGGATCTGATGGCTACACACGCACAATGCCAACACGCCTCAACCGCAGCTGGGTCGTAGACAAGATGCCGATCATGAAACGGCCGTATGCCAGTTACCTGATACCAACTATGTGATACGCCATACACGATGCGCAACCAGATAGCCACAAACTGCTTCCGTGGAGCGCCATCGTCATTCCGCTTCTCAACTGTCACAAAGAGGCTTTGACGTTAAGACTGATACCCCGCCTGTAGTGCAAGGGCAGGACGAGGCTCCCACGATCGCCGATGAAGGATCCGCGGGAAGCTTGTGATTGACCTGCCAAGTGCTGCATGCCCCTGGCCCTGGCATCAAAGTTGAAGACCTGTCACAGATCTTCGAGACACGCAGAGCCCAAAACGTTGAGGCGAGGGGCCCGGAACTGCCCAGAACGGCCCAAGGTCTCCAAGCCTGCTTCCGACGGCTGAGCAAGGGACTCGACGCCTCATCGGCAGGCGCACAGAGCTCAGGTTCGTGGTGTAAACAGTCGGATGCGGGGAAAGCCAAGCTCCAATACCATCCATCCATGTCGAGGGAGAAGAGGAAGCTGTTGAGAGATGGATGGTACCCTGCGTCTTGCGTTAGCCTGGGAACTAGCAACACAGATCTTCCAGCTGATGCAAAGTTATGTAGCTGACAGTTGACAAGCTCAACTTGAGATCCGATCCAAGCTAGGGATGATGAATGGTCAGATTCTCCGGCACTTGTCATATTTTTGCATGTTAGTTGGTCAAGCCGACAGGAGAGGGACACGCAGGGCGATGCTACCCTACCTCTTTGAGCCAAGCTTGCAGCTGCCGTCAAGTGCTCAGACCTCTCCTTGCCTATCGTGAGGTGCCAACTCTTCTCCTACAACCACATACCTCGCCAAACACTCACCAAAACATTGCTTTCCCTTTTCTGAATACCATGATGCTTACAATGCGAGCCTCTTTTCCGCGTCCAGAGTCGTGCGGAGTCGCCGGCTAATTGGGACCCAGAGAAATCGAACGTTTTCTCTTACCCACCAAGAGCGTTGCTGCGGAAAAAGTCCACAATGTTTACCTGCTCAGCGCCTTGCACATGCAGTCCATGCCATCAAAGACAGTGTCTCACGCCTCCACCCAGAGGCCACGCAGTTCTTCTGTCTCGAGGTTGCGCCAAGCAGGGAGGATGTCTTGACACTCGAGGTACTGTAGGTAGTCGGCAGCTGCCGTACCAGCGTCGGCGAGCTCTGCCCGTGGCCAAGCTGGTCAGGGTTGGCATTGAAGTTGGGGCCCAATGCCTTGCTCAGAGTCCGGCCGACCGAGCATCTTCAGCTATCGAGAGGGACCGATTGTATCCCCGCCCGTGTTCACCATCGGCCGTGACGGCATTGACGACATGGCACGGCGGCAGCCCGTGCGAGCAACTCGTCTCGGGGAGACCACGGTCCCTGCCACCAACTGGACCAACTGGAGAGTCAACCGCTCGGATTGTCGCTGATTAGAAGCCTCGCGTGTGCCAGCCTCGTCGCTGATCGCTGGCAAACTCGGCGTCATTCCCCAGAGAATGAGCCCCGTTGGCCTTGGGTGTCTCGACCCGGGCTATGGATCCGATCACTTGGGAACGAGTTGATTCAATCCGACGAAACGTCGCAACGACTGGTAGGATGGAGACGCTAGCGAGTCTGGCCGTAAGGGAACTGCTGAGCAGGACGGAGCCAGCGCTACTCGAGGCCATCTGGATGCCACAGACCATACCATTGCCTCCCAGCAGACCCTCAGTGCTAGTATACGCGCGAGTCAAGTGCACTTGCGTGTGGTCCCGAGCCTTTGTTTGTTTCTTCGAGTATGATCATTGTCCCGCCGCGTCTCTCAATATACTTCCTTTTCGCGGGCAGGACAGAGCCAATTCACCTATCCGAACCATTATCTCACATTGCTTCTTCCTGCGGGAGCTGCATGTCCACTTGACTTGGCGTCGCCTGTCAAACAGGCCACAGCAATCGCAGCAAAGCAAAGAGACATGAAACTGCAGAAGACTCGTCTGACTGCGCTGCAAGATGAGAAAAAAATTTGACAGCCAGATGCAAGACGCAAGGGACGAATCGCGGTTGCATACCAGGGCCTAGAGGCCCAAGCCCTTGGGCAGGACGCAAATACCGGAGCTGTCTGACAGCGTCGGACGTGTCTGACGGGAGGGATGGCCGGGCTTAGTCGCCCCCTCCATGCAGGAATGCCCCTCCAGCTCAAGGGGGATGCTTGATCACCACAGACACATGCAACGCCTCGAGTGGGTGTGGTGGCTCCACGGCCATGTCTCAAACGTCTTTTGACAGTCCTGCTCGTCCATTTATTTGTATATCATGCCCGTCCATATCCCTGAATTGTTCACTCTGATACCAATATTGTTGCAAGTTAATTTCATGCTGCCAGTCTGACGATCCACCATGGAGCGCTCTAGCAAGCTAGCTGACCTCAAGCTCGTTTCCAAATACTATCCTGTTACCAACTACTCGTATCCTCAACACTCCGAACGCCTCTCTCAGTATGGACGAGATCGCTTCTCAAACGACCGGGCCTCCCTGGGGTCGGATTCCTCTGCCCCGGGGCTGATTGATGATCCGACGGACTCGGAAGTCTCCCTCGACGACGACTACCAGTACCATGCACACGCCGCCGAGCTGTGGGACAGCTTCTGGCTTCCCAGCAAGACGGACAACCTCGAGCTTCACCCTCGAAAGCAGTATCCTGCATTGATTCCCTCGCCTCAGCAGAGACGGAGGCAGACAGAGGAGCGCCGCGTTCCCGCATGGCCCCTCCCTGACAACCCTCGGCCCCGAAACCGAAAGCCGGCGGCGACCTACTCGCCCTTCCCGAAGCCGCTTCCACTTCCACCCCGGAGCACATCACTCGTGCCCTCGTGGCAATGCTCGCGAACAACAAAAGAAAAACCACAGCGACCCCCTCGCCCGGACGATGATGTGTGCGCTTTCCGGTCGCTGCAAAACTCACCGCTTGTTGCCCACTTCTCGACTTCCTCAGACCCATACCCCCAGACGAATTTGTCCCGGTCCGCCACACCAAAGGCGCATCGCCCGGCGACGTCTCTAGAGATTCGGATTTCAACTCCTACAGAGACCGACTCTTTTACTGAAGCACGGGCATGCCACTCCGCTCCGCATCTCGTCCTGGCAGATCGTCTGCATTCAGCCCCCCTCATGCACACAAAGACATCGGTTCCTTGCCTCCGGCCGCTTCCGCCAGATCCACAGCCGGACGCCGACGCCGAGCCCCACTCGGTATTCGAGTATGATGATTCTGATTCCGAATCGGAAACTCATGGAGGCCGCTCATTCTGGTTCCACCGTCGCTCCGCGAGTGACCAACGGAAGACTGGTCACCGGACAGCACCATCATCACCTCGTAAACGTCAAGGAAGCGACGTGATTGGACGGATGCTAGGACGACGAAGCAGAGGATGACATTCCATCCTTTCTTTTTTCATTGCCATGTTTGTTTTTCTTGATACCAACTACATTGTCTCGACGACCCGACCAACGGCACAACAGCACCATACTTCTTTTCCCCTTTTCCTTTTTTCTATCACGAGTTTGAGTGGAATTCAATATTTCCACCATGTTGTAAGACGTTATCAAACGCCACGACCATTTTTTTTTTGTTTACTAAATACAATGACCTCTGTACAAGAAGCAACGCCAGAATGGAAAGCTAGCAAGGAGTTCCGGAAACCACCCAAATCGGGTGATGAGAAGCGGCGAGGAAAAGCCGTCCCTTTGTTTATTTTTTCTTTGTTTTTACACTTATCTGGGTTTAGCTTCTGAAGGAGGCTATAACATTTCACATGCCACGAGGAAGAAGGATTGAGACAGTTGGGGGGGACCCATTGGATTGCAAAAAAACAATGGGTGTGGGAGACGCTTGTTGTGAAGGGATGAGAAGGACTTTGATGAGAGAGCATTCCTGACACGGAAGCTCTGTACGATACGATATCACAACCCAGTTTTTAGTCTCCGAGATAGTTCCAGGATGACGTCCAACAAATTCAATTTGTTCTTCTGTCAATCGTCATGTGGCTCCTCTTTGTTATTGTGTTATGAATGCCTTATCATGGTTGTCATTGTCTCACCCAACCACACAAAAGCGTGTAACCATAGAAATAACTCGGCTTTTATAACTCTTCTCTCAAAAACAGGATTCAACTGTCACGCGATACGGAAGCGAACTTGTTTACCAACCACACAGAGGCTTGTATTGGATCAAAAAACATCCATCATATCTCATTTCTTCTTCCTCGTCTAGCCCATCCCTTCCTAACTACTCGTAGCTTTTTCCCCGAGGACGAAAAAATCTTTTTGCTGAACCCCCAACTCGGCAGTAATAACAACATTGACATTCCAGTTCATCATCATCCCTTCCCTCGCAAAACCAAAAGTCAGACATACAATCGTCGACAATACATAAATCAACGTGTGAACCCTTTCTTTCCCCTTTCTTTACCAAAACGCCAAAACAATGCAACCGTGAGTAAAAGCAACGCTCAAAAACAAACACACGCAAGGTAAAATCAAAACAGCAACCATATTACACCTCCCATTTCGTGTCGTCAGATAACTTCCAGTTCGCAGCATTACTTCGGTGCAACACATTACAGCATCATATCATGTCATGATCATGCACTTATGAGCATCATCGTGTAGATCTCGTGGATCTCATTCTCTTCTCCGTGAATTTCTTCATGGGTCGGACGCTCAGTCGTCGCTCGTCGCGGCCTGCGGCAACGCCGAAGAACCAATGTGACTGCTCACGAGAGTCGGCGCGGTCAAGGCCGAGTCGGGCCTCTAGATCAGCCGTATCGTTGACGGCCAAGAAGGCTGAGTCATGGACAGTCTCATCGGCGGTGCAGAGGGCGATGAGCTCGGCGAGGCAGTCGACAGGGTGTGGTATGCGGAGGGCCTGGCGGCCCGGCAGCATGAGAGACAGGGTGCCGAGGTAGAGGAATAGGAAAGCGAGTAGAACGCCAAAGACAGGCATGTTGGGGAACATCTTGACCTGTCCGCGGAAGTTGGTGAGGGCCATGAAGAGGCCGCCAGCGAGGATGGGGATAAAGACGAAGAGGACCGACATCAGAGAGGTAACGGCAACTCGCCAGTGGCCATTTCGAAGTGCCTTCAAGGTGCACTGGATAGGGAGGCACACGGCGTAGTCAGCGAGGAGAGACCTCGAGGCGATGGCGCCAGTAGGCTTGGAGAGGTCCGCCCAGGGTTGATGAACACGTAGTGCATGGTCCAGGCTCTGGAAGAGCAGAAACATGAACATGCCCAGGAGGGAGGGGATAAATGCGTAGACAAAGTTGGCGGCTGAGAAGGCTCCGCTTCCAGGTCGCGCAGTGAGATGCGGGAAGTATCCCTGGTCCAGTCTGGTCTCAGGCAAAAAGGAGACGACAAGAATGGCCACAATGACAAATGTCATGAAGGCAACCGAGCCGAGGATGACAGGAGTGCGCAGGGCGATGGGTAGGTATCGGTAGTGGGCATAACGAGCCTCGGCCTCGAGGTCATCGCGGGATGATGCAGGTGAGATGTTGTAGCTGGCCTTCTTGGGCAGGACGCTATACGATGCCCTTCCAGCCTGCGCATCCTCACCCACACATCCGATGCCGTACCACATGCCATTGCCCTGGCCATCCATTTGCCAGTATCCAAGTCTGTCGAGATGTCGGTCTCGAAGCTGAGCCTGGAAGAGGGTGCTTCGCTGAACGACGTCAACGCCTTCATAGCTCTGAGTTGTGTTGCTTTGGCTCAGCAGGGGGAGGAGATGGCCGAGCGAGCGGACATCCCACATAAGTCCCGTCCACTTGTTGATCCAGAACATCATCAAGATGATGGTTGCAACCAATAGCAAGATGTACAGAGTGACAAGGGTCCAGACAACGCCCTGAACTGCAGCCCAGATCCAATCCTGATCCTTGTAGATGCACGTGAAAGCAGTGCTCATAAGAGGAATGGTAAAGTTGGCGAGCCACGTGCAGACGCTGAACAGCTGAAACTGCCAAGGGCCCGTGAATGAGGGCAGTAGGAAGGTCTTGGGGTACAGTCTTCGGAACAGTGCCAGATATCGGACGCTGGGCTCCGCATCGGCCATGGCCGTGAAAGGGAGCATGCGCATCGAAGCCGAGACGACGGCTTGAGCGTAAAGCAGGATGATGGCCGAGAAGATTTGAGGCAAGATGCGGAACAAGAAGTATTGACCGCTGTAGATGCTTCCGGGGTAAGGGGTGAATCCAGAGTCCTTTGTAGAGTAAACGGCGCAGAAGATGAGGGCGGCGATCATGAGCAGGCACAGCAGCACCAAGATGATCATGGAGATCGGGCGGAGAACGGCGGGTTTGTAGTCGAGGGCAGGATGGGCTCGATCAATTGGGATAGATCTGGGCCTCTGCTTTTCGCGCTGAACAAATTGATCAGGCTCGGTGGGTGGGCTAGAGGGTGTTGTTGGTGTCTCCTCGGGCGTGGACGGCACATCATGGTGGACCACAGTACCGGGGCTCTCCTCTAGTAGAGGCGCCCGTGTCTCAACCGGCTCCGGGAGTCGGTCCTCGACGTATGCGGGCTGCGGGACCGGCAAGGCGGGATATCCCATATTTTCAGGCATTCTTTCAGGTTGCGGGTAGTCTTCGTCCTCATCGTAAAAGTCGTCTGATGAGCCGGACGGGAAGTGGACGGCCGCGGGACCGCCCCGTTCGCGAGTGAGGGCATCCAAAGCATATTGAATGTATGGTGTGTCATCGACACCAGGTGTGACCTTTCCAGCGGCAATGGTGAGCTCATCCTTAATGCTCTCCATGCGAGGATCGCTCTGGGCGGCGAACATGGTTAATTGCGCCTCGTCGAAGCGAACGACGCCGGGAGGAACTGTGCGCTGTGTCTGTGTCGGCGGTGTAGGTGCCGCAAAGGCTTCAGGCAGTGCTGAACCAAAGAGTCGCTCGGGACCGTAGATCTCAGCCGTTGATGCCGAAACTTTCGTTCCTAATGAAGGAGGTGAGGGGGCGAAGAAGAGACCCGCGGGTTGTGTCGATATTGATGAGCGGTTGGTGTTGGTTGAGGGTTGTCCCGGACGGTGTCTAAGATCATAGTATGGCCGCAGGATCGGCTGAGAGGACTGATCGTCGTCGTCGCCAGGAGTCTGCGCGGGAGACAGCTTCGGCGGGCCTTGACCTATGTGGGCGCACCCGTCAGTTTCACTGACAGACCAAGCCAGTTAAGTGTAGTTGGTGTAGTGCGAATGATGGTGTAGGCAGTGATAGCGTCTGTGATGATGCAGGTAAAGGAGGTAAGTGCGGATTGTGCAGGTGATGGTGTGTGAAGGACGGTTACATACGACGAGCTTCAGGAAGGTCGAAGTTGAAGTTTTGCGAATTCATTCTGATCAAGTTGGGAGGGATTGTTAGCCAACTTGCCACTCCACTCACACACACGCGCTCAAGTTCGACCAATTGATTGCACGGAACAGATGGCGAAGAGAGACAGCATGGTAAGAAACTAGAGAAGAATGGGATATGGTTGGACTATGAGGGAACTTTGGCGCGAGGCTGGGTTGCGAAGAAGAGAGGTTGGGAAGTTTGGGAGGCCATCACCAGCCACCGACACCCCACCAATGACGGACGGGGCCTGGGGGGGGGGGGACGGTTTTAGTT